>PVIH01014610.1:0-18435 GCA_004025045.1 Sigmodon hispidus | reverse complement strand
CCAAGTCTACATATGTACTCACATATTTTATTTAACATCAATATAAACTAACTAATTCCTTAAAGTCAGGCATCAAAGCAATATGATTGGCTGGCTTATGATCATTTCACTTTGTGCCATTCAGAAATTGCTTTTGAGATTTTTTTCAACCATTTCTTAACTTGGTTGCTCAAAACTGAAATTGGATTGTATCCTGGACACAGCAGGAAGGCAATTTGCAGAGCCCATGAACATTGTTGAAATTATCATGCAAGCTTATTAAATGCAATGTATATTTAAATTGAAAAAACTTTCTTTATTAAACTCAGATAGGTGAATTTTTATAGCTTCCAGCACTAAAGTGTATTAAGTTTGAAAGTCAGGTTAGATTAATTTCTAATCTTTATGGAAATCATTTTTATTAAAAAATGTAAAGTTAAGATTTTGACAGTTACAGAGTTTGGAAAATTCTAAAAGGATCATCATTTAAACATGCAGGAGACATAAAATCAGAGTGCTTTCATGATAAAGATGATTTGTTTATTTTATATGCTCATTTTTAAAAGCTGTTTTAATATTTAAGCTTGTTAAGGAAAATCTGAAATGTGGTTGAATATATTAAAGCCTAAATAAGAGTTTTGACTTTCATTACTTTTCATGAGAGCCAACAAAATAAACCTTAGCCTGGACTTAGATGCTGAAATGAAAAAGATTAAAGGGATATTTTTATTTCTAAAGTAAGTGGTCAATATATTTGAAGTTTTATAATGAATACATTCCATGATTTTTATGGAAGCCTGCATTCTCTACTGAACAAGAGTATTCTACATGACCGGAGTTTCTTATTTGATAATTTACATTTCAGATTGTTACTTTTTGGTTTTCTAGTGCTCCAGTTTTATTGAGAAGTAATTTGAAAATAATGTAATGTGCACAATCAGATGATTTGCTATACATATACACCATGAAATTAACACAACCAAATTACTTAGCATCTCATTATGTCACTTCTTGTTTGTGATGTAATGACAGCACCAAAGATTTATTCAACAAATTTCAAGTCTACTTGCACTGATTTTATTCAAAAAAATTTTTGGTGATTGGCTTAGAGGAACATACAAACCCTAAAGCAAATTAGATGCTGTAAGTCAGTGGTAGAATGCCTATGAGTTATGTACAAGACCCTGTGTCAAATTTCCCACCTACTCAAATAGAACAAAACAATGCCCAGTAAATACTCATCATAAAATTTCCCAAGAATATAGCTGGCAATAAAGTCGGAAGAAACTTCCCTCTCATTTGAATTTAAATGTACAAAAGAGTACATTTCTGATACTTGTGCCTTCTCTTGAGCTCTTTTCCTTCTGTTTGTTTTGTCTGCTTCCATTGTGTTAATTTTATTTTATCTTATCATATCACTTATTATTATCATCCCTTAGGGGCCTATTTGTTTTCTGAGAAACAAAAAGGAAGTGGATCTGGATTGGAGGTGAGAAGGAGAGAAAATGGGAGGGCTCAAGAGAGAGGAAATCATAATCAAGTTATATTATGTGAGGAAAAAGATCTATTTTCAATAAGGGGAGGAAAAGATACTCTTGTGTTTGTATTTTAAAAGTTGAAAAGAAAACATCAATGTTAACACACCACATTTGTATTTCAGAAGAATAGGTCTATTCGCCTAGCATACTTATTGGCAGTGTGCAAGTAGTCAAGAGTTACAACTGACTTTCATCACCTGAACCCAGGCCCTGAGACAGCCACTCAGCTTCCACGCAGAGCACAGTCTGCCCAGAAAATCGCTGGTGTAATAGCAGGGATAGCCAAGTCCTTGGTCCCTGGACGCATGACTGAGAGGTGAAAGACTGGGCATTGATGTCTGCTCCCTGAGAAAGGACAGAACACAGTCTGCCCAGACCAAGGCTAGCATAGTAGCAGCAAGGGAGCAAAGGAGTCCCTAGACACACAGCTAAGAGGTCAGAGGTCAGACTGTGACTTCTGCCATCTGAACCCAGGCCCTGAGATGGGCACTCAGCTTTGGCTCAGAGCACAGTCCACCCAGAACATGGCTGGCATAATAGCAGCAGGGGAACAGCCAAGTCCCTGGGCACACAGCTGAGAGGTGAGAGGTAAAGAGGTGACAACTGGCATCATAGCACTGCGAACTTAAGAGAGCAGCCTCCTGAGTGAGGTATCACAAACCCAGAAAGATGAGCAAGGGATGTACTCACTAGTGAACTCTAAACAAACAAACAAACAAAAAAAGCAAAAAGCAAAGCATGTCCAAGCTGCAAACCACAACCACTGAACAGCTTGGGATCTGAAAAACCTTGGACCAGTACCTTGGATCCCACTCCCTCCAGAGGAACACCTGACCCAGTCTTGATGTTGGGGTGAGGAAACTGGATCTGCCAGGAGGGGATGCTGAACTAAGCCATATCGGGACATTGGGACCGCCTGTCCTTGCTGGGGAGGAGATAAAGAGATGTGGAGAAGAGAAAGTGACTAGAAGGGGTAAAAGAGGAAAAGGAGCTTGACCAAGGATATACATGAATAAAAAATATGACTTTATTCATAATAAAAGAAGAAAAAAGAAAATTCTTTTTAAATAATATAAAAAAGAGAGCAGGTGACCTTCTGAACACATAGCTGATTAAGAGCCCTCAGACCTGCAACCCACTAAGAGCTCACCAAGAACAAACCAAGAGTGAATTGGGGAAACAATGGGCAGACACCAGTGAAAGAATACATGCAACAATACAAAGGTCAAAAACACCACCAAAAGAAGCAAGTGGTTCTATAGCTTCAAGATATGAACCTAACAATGAAGAGGGAACAGAAGGAAACGACCTTAAAATAAGCTTTATGAAACAAATAGAAGCCTTAAAAGAGGATATAAAAAGATACCCTTAAAGAAATAAAAGAAGAAAATACAAACAGAAAATTAGAAGAGATGAACAAAGCCCTGAAAGAAAATAAAAAAAAAAAAGAAAAAAAGAAAAAGAAAAACAAGTGAAAGAAATTTACCGGGAATTAAAAGTTAAAATAGAAGCAATAAAGAAGGCACAAATGGAGACAAAGCTAGAAATAGAAAATCTGAAGAAAAAGACCCAGAACCACAGATCCAAGCATAACTAACAGAATCCAAGAGATGGAATAGAGAATCTCTAGGGTGGAAGACTCAATAGTGGTAATAGATACATCAGTTAAAGAAAATACTACAACCAAAAAACTCATAACACAAAATGTTCAGAAAATTTGGTACACCATGAAAAGGCCAAACCTGAGAATAATTGGATTCTCAGGAAAAGAATACCAGCTCAAAGGCACAGAAAATATATTCAACAAAATCATAGAAGAAAACATCCCCAACCTTAACCAGGAAATGCCTATAAAGATACAGGAAGCCTACAGAACACCAAATAGACTAGACCCACATTAAAAAAAAGTCTATTTGCCATATAATAATCAAGCCACTAAACTTCCAGAACAAAGAAAAATATAGAGTTGCAAAAGAAAAAGGCCAAATCACCTATAAAGACATATCCATCAAAATAACATCCACCTATTCAATACAAACAATGAAAGCAAGATGGTTCTGGTCAGACATTATACAGACACTAAAAGTGCATGAATGCCAACCTAGGCTACTGTACCCAGCTAAACCATCTACCTACATAGATGGAGTAAACAAGATATTTCATGATATAACCAGATTTAAACAATACCTAACTACAAATCTGGCTCTATAAAAAGCCCTAGAGGGAAATCTCCAACCTAAAAAAAAACCAGAAACAACCATGTAACCACAAATAATTGATAAGCCCCCCAAAAAGGAAATGCAAGTTACTACCAAAAATGACAGGAAATATAGATCATTGGTCATTAATATCCCTTAATATCAATGGACTCAATTCACCTATGAAAAGACACTCCCTAACACGATGAATACAAAAACAGAAACCATTCTTCTGCTGCTTACAAGAAACACACCTCAACTTTAAAGACAGACTCATCCTCAGAGTAAAGGGTTGGGAAAAGACTTTCCAATTAAATGGCTCTAAGAAACAAGCTGGTGTAGCCATTCTAATATCTAGCAAAATAAACTTTAAACTAAAGTTAATAAAAAGAAACCAGGGAGGTCACTACTTATTCATCTCGAGAAAAATCCACCAAGACAAAGTTGCAATCTTGAATATCTATGCCCCTAATACAGGGCACCTACATATGTAAAAGAAATACTACTAAAGCTTAAACCTCATATCAAACCTGACACACTAATAGTAGGAGACTTCAATACCCCACTTTCACCCTTGAATAGGCTTACCAGACAGAAACTCAACAGAGAAATTAGGGATCTAGCAGAAGTTATGACCAAAGTGGACTTAGTAGATATATACCAAACCCTCCACCCAAACAAAAGAGAACATACATATTTCTCAGCACTCCATGGAACTTTCCCTAAAATTGATTACATACTAGGACATAAAGCAAATATCAACAGGTACAAAAAATGGGCATAACTCCTTGTACCATTTCAGATCACCAGGGTCTAAAGTTAGAGTACAACAACATCAGGTATCACAGAAAGCCTACCAACTCATGGAAACTAAACATCACTCAACTGAACCAACTCTGGGTCAAGAAAGAAACTAAGAAAGAAATCAAAGACTTCCTAGAATTTAATGAAAATGAATCCACGACATACGCAAACTTATGGGACACGTTGAAAGCACTCTTAAGAGAAAAATTCATAGCACTAGATGCCTACATGAAAAGATTAAAGAAATCCCACACAAGAGAACTATCAGCACAGCTGAGGGCTCTAGAACAATTAGAAGCAAACTCATCTAGAAGGAATAGATGGCAGGAAATAATCAAACTTCGAGCTGTAATCAACACAATTGAAACAAAAAGAATAATACAAAGAATCAATGAATCAAAGAGTTGGTTCCTTGAGAAGGTCAACAATATAGATAAACTCTTATACAAACTAACCTTGAATTTTTCCTCATATTTGCTAACCACTCAATTTTCAGTCTCTATTATGTCAATTTTTATATTATAGTATAAATAATTACATATAAATAATATATAATATAAATAATAATTTATAATGAGTAAGATTATGCAATATTTTTGTTTCTTCTGGGGTTTTTCTCTTTGCATAATAGCCTTTAATCCTATCCACAATTTCATAAATGGCAGGACTTCATTTTCATGGTTTTATTATGTATGTGCCACTTTTGCTTTTCTTGGCTTTTAATATTTATTTGTTTGTATTTCTGTTATTTGCATGGCATAATGTTCTTATGGAGGTCAGAGAATGACTCATGAGAAAGAGTTCACTCTTTCCTCCATGTTGGATTCCAGGAATCTGACTCAGCTCATCAGACTCGGAAGTACATATCTTTACCCAATGAGCCATCTCACTGGCCCATCACATTTTCTTCATACTTTCATCAGTTCTTAAACATTTTTGTTAAATATTGAATGGTTGTTTCTGCTTCCTGGCTATTGTCAACAATGCTATAATAAATGTGAGAGCACAAATATCTCATCAACATATTGATTTCATTTTTTGGTTATAGATCCAAAAGTGATATAGTTGGATTATACAAAAGTTTTGTTTTTAAATTTTTGAGAAACATTTATAATATTTGTCACAAGCTCTATACTAATATACATATTCCTATCAACAAAGTACTGGCTTTCCTTCCCTCAGCAGTCTTTTCTGTGCTTATCATAATTAGTATTTTTGATATTATCTATCTGCAGTGAAATGGAATGTTGTTTTGATTAGTCATATTGAGAACTTTTTCATATATTTATTGAACATTTATATGTCCTCTTTTGATAAATGTCTATTGATGCCATTAGCTAATTTTAAGTGGATATTTTGGATTTTTTTCTTTTTATTATTTCAGGACTTTAGCCAATACAGTGTTTCACAGTAGTGAGCCTAGTATTGGTGTCAAGTCTAAGGCCTGAAGTTAATTTCTTTCTCCTTCCCCAAACAGGAATTGTGCTTAGAGTTGAGCAAAGATTGGAACTTTTTCCTTTATGTCTATTCTTTTTTCATTGTATCTACCCTTATTATGCTACAACAAGGTACTGTGTCCATTACCTGATTTCTATAGCTCTTAGGAAGATAGTTTAATGACTGAATAAATAATTTGATAAATAAATTGATAATTTGGAGTGTTTTTCTTTGCTACCAGTTTGCTCCAGCTCCCTCCTGCCTTATTTTTGTATCTATATGGGAACTAGAAGGAAGCATTCTCACTAGAATAGCAGAATCTTAGCTTAGTAAACATTTACAATTCTGCATACTTAACCAGCACTTGAAATTCAAAATGTGTAAAACCAAATGTTAATCGCTATATCTCGTAGAACTCTTGATTTTCCTCAATGATGTCAAAAATTTTAGTTGCCCAATTTGAAATTTTCAGGCAGCTTTATGTTTAACAATAATTTATTTAATAAGCATATATTAAATACTATTTTTCCCAGAGAAATTGAAAGCCTGGATGCAGGAAAGGTAACTCAGTAAATGTTTGTTAAATATATTAATGAAATAATTTTACAAATCATTATTGACTATCATGTATACAAAATGTGGGAAGAATAAAAAGATTGAAATGCAACTGTTTCATTTCTCAGCATATACATAGAACTATCGTGAAAGATATATAACAGCTATGATATGGTGCAAACCACAACCACTGAACAGCTTGGGATCAAAAAACACCCTGGACTGACTCCTTGGATCCCACTCCCCCTAGAGGAACACCTGACTCAGTCTTGAGGTTGGGGGGAGAAAACTGGATCTGCCAGGAGTGGAGGCTGAATTAAGCAATATTGGGACAGTGGGACCTTGGGACTGCCTGCTGCCTGCCTGGGGTGGGGGGAGTTGTGGAGAAGAGAGAATGACCTGGTGTGGTGGGAAGGGGAAGTGACCTTGAATAAGGATATACAAGGATAGAAAGTGTGACTTCTTTGTTCATAATAAAATAAATTTTTAAAAAAGAGAAAGAGAAATTGTTTTCTTACAATACTATAGTCCATGAACTACTCAAGTTGAATAGTATAATACCATTTAGACAAACAGAAGCACACTGCAAGAAATACATTGGAAAGGGAAAGAGGAAGAAACCTTGCATGCATATAAATAAAGATGATTCCTTTATAAAACAAAAAAATCAAATGTGTCTATAGGATGGATACAAATATGACAGTAGTGAAAGCCCAAGTCAGAAAAGTGATAATGAGGTATTGCATCAGAAGTGATTAAAGTTCCAAGAAATAAGAGTTTAGATTCTAATATGCTATAGGAGACCATGAAGTATTTTTATAGCAGTGTATAGTCGAAGGTATACTTTATTCACATAGGAGTAAACAAACTGTCAACTGAAAGCAAACTATGCAACATAGAGTAATATTAACAACACTGGAAGAGTTCAGTGATACGAGATAAATGATAACTGAATTATTTTCAAAAATCTGAGGTGATGACTATTGTGTAACAGTTTTTGCTACCAGTTGAAAAAGTCCATCCTATAGAGAAGCTTGTTAATAGCTAAAGGAAGCCCCAGTAACTGACACAATTCTCTTGGATATCTCCCTCCACAAGAGTGTATAAGCAGTAAAGACTGATTTAAAGACTCAGGCCCAGCAGCCTGGAAGAAGCAGAAACCAGCCAAGCAGCCTAAACATAATGGGAGAATAGCCAAACTTTCTAGAAGAAATTAAGACCAGCTGAGTTGCCAAAAGAAGTCTCAGGCCAAATGAGACACCCAAAAAAGGCACTGTCAAAACCTATTGAGCAGCTTGTAGACTATAGAGTATACTACAAGCTCCCAGCTTTTGTGAACAGTCACTGATGCTGGGATGTGCTTTGGTTATAAATAATTCTTTAAGTCATTTAGATTCCTATAAGAAATGACATAAATCTCATTGGTTCACTAAGTTGGATTCTGGTAGTATCCAAACTTTGATTTGTCATTAGTTACCTATCTGGGGTGAGTGGACATGGGTGTCTCCCCAGGAATCATCTGTCACACAATAATGACAAAGGGCATAATAAATAAGCCATTTTAAGTCAGTTGTAAAAGATAGAAATCATGGCAACTAGTGAAAGAAATAGAACAGATTTTAGTTTCGATCAGCAAATTAATTTCTAATATGATATATAAAAATAGAACTTGGATTGATTGGCTTTGTGAAGCAATGGCTGAAAGTTGGCTAAAATATTACAGAAATTTTTATGTTATAGTAAGGGGTTGGTTGATTTTTAAGGTTTTAAGTGCTAAGATTCTCTCATTTTAGCATATAATAGCCACAATTATATAGAGTATATGAGTGACCAACAAGAAACTTTGGTGATACTTCAAACAAATACAAAAATGTATATTGGAAACCATCATGATTGCCACTAATAGTATAATCATAATTATGTACTCAGAATAAAGTATAACTACTTTGGATACATTTAATGATTTCATTTTTGCAACAACCCATTTCATTGATAATAAACCAATACATAAACAGACTTAACTTTTTCATAATCATATACTGATTTGTCACTGAAGAATGAATAGTTCCTTTTGCAGGATTATGGTCTCACAAATAAAAAAAACTAAATGGACTCACAGAGGCTTTTGGGCAACTTGGTATCGTTGGGGGAGAGAAAACAATACAGAATGCAATTTGAAGGTCTGGAAGCTGCTAGGAAGAGAGAGATAAAATGTAAAAAGAGGGAAATTCATGTTTTTAGAACTAGTCAACAAGAAAGTAGAAAGGTGCAACAATAAAGGTCTACTAGTCACTTCCAGGGAACATAGGTGGGGTGAAAGCTGTGTGTCTTCAGAGTAATGGTAGCCAAGGTGTCATGGTATACAGCTTAGGGTTTTGGCACTTATCTGGATAAGAGAGGTGGAATAGAGAGAATCAAAAAAAAATATGACTTATGATAGTTTATTAGCACTGAAGAGAAGAGATTTGGAAGTTTTTAACCTATCTCAAGGCTGGTAATCCTTACCAGCTCAGTGGTAGTGTTTGACTAGAATGCACAAGGCTCTGGGTTTCATCACCAGAAAAACACACACACACACATGCACACACACACACACATACACAGGCGCACGCGCATGAGAGAGGAGAAACTTTTCTCATTAAGAGCACAATTTTCTTCCTATTCTTATTATGTCTTCAAGTGTGCCATATTTCTTTTTACGTACAATTTTTTTTTTGGCTTTTTAGTCTTTCTAAGTTAGATTTTTCTTATATTGGTAGTATACAAATCACATGTTGTCTATATCAAAGGCTATTACTATCTACTGACCAAGTGTATCTATAAAAGGATTACTGCTGATTAGCCATACTATTTTTGTCAGAAGATATCAACATACTGCCATACATCATAAAATGGGTCCCAGGAAATGAATACAGGATGCATCTAGTATCTCCATCAGAATAAGTGCTATTGACTATGGATCATGTCATTTATACCAGGGGAGGCTAACATAATACTCATGTTTTCTAAATATACATGAGAAGCAAATGATTTAAGATGGCACATTTCATTTATTATTATTTAATTTAAAATGGATTTTTCTCTCATCAAATATACCCCAGCCACAGTTTCTCCTCCCTCCACTCCTCACAGTTCCTCACAGCTCACCCCCTTACACCTGCCCTCTCCCTCATATCCACTCCTCATCCACTTCCTCTTCAGAAAAAAAGCAGGCCTCCAAGAAACAATATCAAAACAGGGGGAAAAAACAAGATAAAATTTATTTCTAAAATTTCCACAAGAGTCATCTCCTTGCATGCTTTTTCTTCCAAGGTGATTGATAGGCCCATTGAAATTTCTTTTTACAGAAGAACAAATCAAACAAGCCTGAAAACATAAACAAATAACATTATACAGACTGAGTAGGGTTTTTTTGGTATATGTGTGTGAAAGTGTGTGTCTGTGTGTATGTGTGTAATGAACTAAAGATAATGAGGCCCTAAATTTGAAAGAGATCAAGAAGGAGTACATAGGAGGGTTTGAAGGGAAGCAAGAAAAGATGTAACGATATTATAATCTCAAAAAATATTTTTTAAAAGCAAATAAGTCTCCCCTCACCCTGGGTTTAGATAGTAATCAATTTATGACCATCCTGACAGGTTGCCTTGTCTCCTCCAAGGGCCAGAGATATGAGTTAGATACCATTACCTGACCAGTATTAAAGTCCAGAAATTTTGATCCTTTTTTAAACTATCTGCAGATTCTAAGGGCAGAGTCTAGCTCCAATATTCTCTAACCCAGTAAACATCAAACTATCTATCTAACCAAACTATTGGACTAGCAACATAGAATTGTATAGTACAATACTGATGAAATTAGAAGTAACTCAAGAATTTGACTTTGTCCACTAGTAGCTAGATTAATAGCCTACTTACCTGTAGAATTATAACAGAATAGTTTAACTCTACTACAATGTTAGTATATGGGATTGGACCATTGTAAAGTCAATGTTTATTCTATGTTGATCCTTAAAAAAGAAAATGTTAGGGTGACGCCTAAGAACCTGTGCTGTGATAGTCCGTAGTCACATGACAAGTGACAAACCTGCACAACCTACTATACTTGTTGACATTACTTTAAACTTCACGTGTATTTATAAATACATCTTTGCAAATCTGTGAACTTGTTTTGGTTTATTCTTTAATAAGAGATAGGGCTGGAGAGATGGCTCAGCCGTTAAAGACTAGGCTCACAACCAAAAATATCTTGAATAAGAGATATAACTGATTCTCTGTTACACATGTAATTTAGATAACATAATAAATATGGAAAGTGGAAAAAAGAAAATGTTAAGATTTTTAGGAAACATACAAGATATCTTAATTTTAGAAAACTACCAGGTTATATGAAGCATACATGTAGTTGTAGTCCCAGCATTTAGGAGGCTAAGGCATGAGGATTACAGATTTAGGTAAAGCTTGAATTATATAGAAAAACTCTATGTCTAAAAAATAACTTATGGCCATACTAATAGCTATGTTGCATTATAGAAATTTTACTAATTGCCTCAAGTGAAGTTATAAATTAAAATAAATCAAATGTATCAAATGACACTAAACGGTGTCTTCAAGGGCCATAAAAAGGCATTTATATGTATTTTTATCATTCTAGGGAGCTTATTAACTCTAGGTGGATTTTCTTTCTTAATCCATGCAATATTTCCTTTTAGAGGTGAAGGTTATATATGCACAATCTATTAGACAATGGTGATAAAGTAGGAGCCTGCTGCAGTTTCAGAGAGATATGTCTCTCAAAGCTTCTGTCCAGACTTCATCTTCTTAAGGCAGTAGAGCCCTTTACAAGAGTGCTGATGGGAAAGACAAAATAACTCAATGAGCTCATCTTCATTTGGAATAAATTTTTCATCTTAGTGATATGTCCTTCCAACAGACAACTTTGGATTCTGGGCTAAAGAATGCACCAAGTGTGTTTGAGGGCATGACTATCTTCAAAAATCTCTCAATGTATTATTTGTAGTGCTTCATGGAATACAGTTAGTTTTCTGATAAATGAGAAGGCTTATTGCCTTATAAAATGTCATACATCATATTTAGATGTACATTAATAATTTTAATAAAAATTGATTTTGCAGAGAGAATAAAACAATGTTTAAGCAGTTTGGGGGAAGGAAAAACAGATCAAATATTCATCAGAAAAGAAGAAAAGTTTTTCCTTAATTGATATTTTAACATTACATCAATACACAGCATCATGAGTGCTAAACTCTAAAAAGTAGCTTTCTAAACTATCAACAAACTGTTATGTGTATATTTGTGTTCAAGTTCTTGTTATATGGGAGTACATACCAATGTATATTTTAAGTAATTATTCTAAGCAAAGATGTAACAATAATAGGTTCAAAGTAGTTGTTCATAATTTCATAAATGAGACTACTGTTGTGCTATGGTCTACAATATCATTTTGATATGGCTATGAACCAGTGATGGTATTTACCTTTATAAGGTCACAGAATGTAAGAAAGTATCAATTATGATAAGAAAGTCTAAGTGAAAAATTATGTGTACTACGAAACAAACTTCCTCATGGCTAATCAATTAATTCAGAGCATGTGACTCACTACTCATGGATAAGGGGTTAAAAATAACATTTGATCCTTAAAAGTTTAACTTTTTATTTTTTTAGAAAATAAAGTCCTTTTTTCCCATGTATCCACTTACTCTCCCTCCCTTCCCCCTCACAATCCCTCCCTGTTTTCCTTTAGCCTCCCTCCCTCCTCATTCCCCCACCCCCTCTCCAAAAAGGGCAAGAAGTCCCAAGGTGGAACAGCTCAGCCTCCACTCCAGGAAGGTCTGATTTCCTCATACTAATGCCATGACTGGGTTAGGTGTTCCTCTGGAAAGAATGGGCTTCGAAGTGCCAGTCCACACATAGAAACACAGTCTCATCCCTCCCCTCAAGGGCCCACATAATGCCCATGTCAGCAGATAGATGCTTAAAACCACTGGACTGACTGAGGAGCAGTATTCAGGTTTCAGCATTCTTTAGAAATTGGAAATGTTCTTGGATAGGCAAACTGGCCATGCACATAATCAAAACATTGAGGCAGTTGCCCTAGTCTGTAGCCATAAATGGAGAGGAAGACCTAATCCTCAGAAGCTCTGATTTCCATTCATTGAACTGAACTAAATGAAACTTCTAGAGACAGAGAACATTTTATTTTAAAAATTACAGAACTGAGGTTTACTCCAAAGGAAATTTCCATATAATGAGGTTCAATGGACTATTTTATTATTGAATTCAGTGTTCCAAAATAGGCTTGTATTTTTCTGCCATCAATTTTTTTAACCAAAGAACAATTAACGACCTTATAAAAGAAATTTAAGGCTATCTGTGACAAACAAGATCCATGAAACTTTAAGCCAAGTATTCTTAAAATTGTTCTTTGAGGAAAGGCCTCTCTATATAGCTTTGGCTAGCATGAAACTTACTATGTAGACCAGGTTTGTTTCAAATTCACAGAGATTCACCTGCTTCTGCCTCCCAATTGCTGGAATTAAGGCCCAACTTGTCATTATAAATTCTAATTTTTTAATTAAACAGAATTTAAGAGTCCAGATGATAGATGGATAAGAATTGTGATGATGTTGTTCCGGGCACTTGTGTGTTGTCATTGTATAGATAAATCTAAATCATGTTTTATAATGTCTTCAGTCAGATTGTACTGTTGTAAAATGAAATTAAGACTAACAAAATATATTGATGCACAATTGCAATGTAGGGACAGAGGGATGAGTATTACTCCTATGTCATAGATTTCCTGAAATGAGATGTGCTTTCATGCTTCAGGCACAGTGCGTTAGCAGCTGTCCAGAAATGTAAGAAAAACCAGAAACAATCAACTTGTAAAAATTGAAAAGTTTACTTTGGTATATAGTTTTGGAAGATTCAATCTGTAATTGATTGACCTCACTGCTTTGAGCCTGCATGGTAGAGCATTACCTTGAAACATTTACCAATGGGAACCATGCCAAACCAAGCAGTTTAAAAGCCAGTGAAGATTTTTATAATATATATATATATATATATATCAAGTCCCTCACCAAAATCAATTAATCAAGCAAAAATACATATTATATTATTTAAAGAACTTTGTATAGTCCATCCTGACTTGAAAAATACTTTCACCTAGAGTTTCCTGCATCATTAGCACAAAACTTTTAGAGAATTTTCATAGCTTCAAGTAAAAAAAATTGAAGTAAAGTTGAACAGAGTGACTATTCAGGTTTGTTCTTTCTCATTTTTTCTTTTTTATTTCCTTTTTTGTTCCACTCACTGCTTCATATTCTTAGAGCTTTAACAGATTCTACTAGACACTGAACATTTTATAAATCTTTATATCACAAATATTCTTTTCTTATTTAGGATGCCACAATGTAGCATTAATTTTTTTACATAAATATATGTTATACAACAAGATAACAAGGTTTAATATTTTGGAATGCTTGATAGTATCATTGGAGAATATTTAGGCACAGTTGAGGTGACAAGAATAACAGAGTTTAGTTTACTGGGACTTCTATCTAAAAGATAAATCTAAGAAACTGTTTGGAGGGCTGCTCTGAAGGATTTACTATTTAATCAAGTTTTCTTTGTCGGTGTGTAGCAAAGAAGTGTTCTGGTTGTATCCTAGCCCAATTTATCCAAATGATATTCATTGTTGACATGCATAAAGAAACTTATTAAAAATGAAATGTCTCAATAGAACTTTAAAGTATCTGCCTATATTTTTCATGCTATTTTCCAATATGTTTGCACAGAAGCATATTTGTATTTTAACATTCTTTTGTCATCTTTTGCAGCCTATAATGTTAATATATTTTCAACCAGATGAAAAAATTGCTCATGGAATAGAAGTCTTTGTGAAACAAATATATTATATCAGATATCATTTCTATCATGTTTATAAGTTATACAATTTCCAGAATCTATTTTGTGTTCATCTCTCCCCCTACCCCCTGCATTGGTTATAAGTAAATGGAGATTAAAGATCATCTCAGAACCCATACAGAAACACCATTTTAAACCGGATACAAGTGCAGAAATGTTGATGCACTTCAAAATGAGGAATGTTTATTGTTTAAGATCTGCTGTTCCATTTGTAGTAATTTATTTCTTAGATGATTCCTTACTCATGGGGATATTGCTTCCCACTTGGATACTTGTGGTACTGAAACTGTAAATCAGATGAGTAATTGTGGTTTCTGTCTAGCAAGTGCTGTGTATTGGGGATTGCACAAGAAAGTAAGACATGTTTTTGCTTCTTTAATTCAAGACAACAGTCTCCAAAAGCTCTTTTCCATTTTTAGTTTGAAAGTTATTATTAAGTATTTAATGTATGTGAAATAGCATAAAATAGCTATTATACCATTTTAATAAGTAATATAAATATCTCTATGTATAATTTTTTCAATAAAACACTTAATAATTATTTTATTGTTATATTATGGAGCACTTTGAAGTAATTTAGTACATGTATAGAATGTAAAATGTTCAGAGTAGTTAGCATGTGACCCCCCTATACTAACCTTCCCTAAATCTGAAACCATTGTGTTTCACAATTTTCTGAGAAACCACCATGTTAATTTCCAAAGTGGCTGTACAAGTTTGGACTTTCACCTTTCACCAACAACAGAGGAGTGTTCCCCTTACTCTACGTTCTCGCCAACATAAGCTGTCATTAATGTTTTTGAGCTTAGCCAATTTTAAAGATGTAATATAGTCTTTCAGAGTAGTTTTGATTTGCATTTCCCTTATGTTGAACAATCTCTTAAGTGTCTTTCAGCCATTTGAGAATCTTCTGTTGAAGTCTCTCTTTAGACCTATACTTCATTTTTTATTTGAATGACTCCAGCTAAGACTCTTAGCAATAGTAAAAAGGGTGCCTGAACTGGCTGTCTCCAGGAATAAGATTGGTGACTACCCTAATTGTCAGACAGCCTTCATTCAATAACTGATAGAAGCAGATGCAGAGACCCATAGCCAAGCACTAGGCTGAGCTCCAGGATTCACATTGAAGAGAGGAAAGAGATATTGTACAGCCAGGGATATCTAGGTCATCACAGGAGAACTCACAAAAACAACTATCCTGAGCTCCTTAGAGCTCATGACTTTGGACAAACATCTAGAGAGCCTGCATGGGTCCAACCTAGGCCCTCTGCCCGTGTATGACAGTTGTATAACTTGTTTTGATTTGGGGGCTTCTAGAAATGGGAATAAGACCTGTCCCTGGAGCTTCAGCTGGTTTTTGGGAACTTATTCCCCATGCTGGGTTGCCTAGTCAGGCCTTGATGCAGGAGAGGAGCTTGGCCCTGCTTCAACCTGATGGTCTACTTTGTTGACTCCCATGGGACAGTGGTAGAAGAAAGCAAATGGTAGAGGAAACAGGATGAGAGAAAAAGAAAACTGCAGTTGGGATGCAAAATAAATGAAAAAAGAGTATAAATTTTAAATTTATAATATGTACATGTATATATATATATATATATATATATATATATATATGTAAACCACTATGTTAAACATAGTCATTTTTGCAGTTCTAGCTTTTGCAAATATGTGTAGATTACTTTTGCAATAGCCTGTGTTTAAGTTCTACCTTCATCCTTCAGGATTTGAAGGCTTCCCATATTTAGGCATGTACCTCTACATTATTCAAGTTAATTTGTATAGTTTTGTACTAAAATATGTTAATCATTTTCTTTTTTTATTATTATGAACAAAGAAGTCACACTTTCTATCCTTGTATATCCTTATTCAAGGTCCCTTCCCCCTCCCACCACATAAGGTCATTCTCTCTTCTCCACAACTCCCCATCTCCCCCGACCCCCGGGCAGGCAGTCCCAAGGTCCCACTGTCCCAATATTGCTTAATTCAGCCTCCACTCCTGGCAAATCCAGTTTTCTCCCCCCAACATCAAGACTGAGTCAGGTGTTCCTCTAGGGGGAGTGGGATCCAAGGAGGCAGTCCAAAGTGTTTCTGATCCCAAGCTGTTCAGTGGTTGTGGCTTGCAGCTTGGGCATGCTTGGCTTTTAGCTTGTTTGTTTGTTTGTTTAGAGTCCACTAATGAGTGAGTACATCCCCTGCTTATTTTTCTGGGTTTGTGATACCCCGCTCAGGAGAATATTCTCCAAATCCATCCATTTGCCTGCAAATTTTAGGATCTCATTTTTTCTTACTGCTGAGTAGTAGTACTCCATTGTGTAGATGTACCACAGTTTGTTAATCCATTCTTCAGTTGAGGGGCATCTAGGTTGTTTCCAGGTTCTTGCTATTACAAATAATGCTGTTATGAACGTAGTTGAGCTAATGCCTTTGGAGTGCGACTATGCATCTTTAGGGTCTACACCTAGAAGTGGTATTGCTCAGTCCTTGGGGAGATTGACTCTCAATTTTCTGGGAAACCACCATACTACATTCCAAAATGGCTGAACAAGCTTACACTCCCACCAACAATGGAGGAGTGTTCCCCTTGCTCTGCATTTTCTTACTGAAGAATATTTAAGTTGGGGCCTAAACTCACCTGCTAACATGCTGTAAAATGATTTGAGGTATTATTGGTTATTTCTTTTCCAGAATGAAAAGGGATTTATTTTTGAAGGAAGTTGGTATATATATCATATTCTATCGTGGTAAAAACCCTCTCTGAGATATGTTTTAAACGGGGTTTATTTGATGAAAATCGCTTACAAAACAGAGCTGGTTTTAAGAGAAGATGACAGGATGAGGTTGCAGCGCGCCAGAGCCTTTCTAAGGAAGATTGTTCATCCCCACGCCATACGTCCGAACTCCCAGGCAGCTGGGGGGAACTGCGCACCCGGTCAGGGAACTCTCGCAAGAGAATGATGACTTCCTGTCCTGGTCCTCTCCCTCGAAGGTCTACTTCCAGAATCCTTTTCAGTTAACCACGCCCCGCTCATCTCCAGTCCTATGACGCAATCGTTCACATATATAGTTCCTGATTTCCTGCTACATCTCCCCGTTTTGTCTAAATAGGAAGGTTCTAAACTAGGTATAAAACTACATACTATAGGGACCATCATAAGACAGTGTCTGGGAAAGAGAAAGGTACTAACATAAGTGAGGTCAAACTACTGCTAACAAACAACAACTACAAAATACAATTTGATATCTAAAATGTTGATACGAGAAAATGCACAGGGATTGCTTTAAGGCTGTTTATCTTAAACAATAGAGTTCTAACACTTGAGTGTCTTTGCTGAAATGTGAAGTAATAACAACCTCAACTATCTAATCTTCAACACCGTCAAGACCTGAGAAGGAAAATATATATGTAAGTTGGAAGCATGAAGTAACTTCCAGAATTTAGAAGAAGACAACGTCAGTTAACTACCTGGACAGTCATCCACCACTTCTCTGTATAGCGGGAGCATCCATCCTTGTGGCTACTGGCCTAGGATATCTGACAAGTTTCCATAGAAGCAGGGTACTTTTTGGTAGGACCGTCTTATCCTGGCTAGGCAGGCTTCGGCAGTCTCTATCCCTCATCCTGCAGGTCCATTTTGGACAGTCAGCACGCTGACAGCAGTAGGGGCAAGTGCAGTCCTTTTGCCCCTCAGGCCATTATTCACCAAACAAGACAATCTCTTTGCAAGATGTCTGTGATGCTCAACACCACCTTGAGAAAGGAACGGTGATGCCAGGAGTAGTCATGTCTCTCAAGGCCAAATTTGAGATAACAAAATCTTGAATGCCATATTCTCTCAGTCTATGAAGTGGTTGAAGACACCTATCTATTGGGTGTATTCTAACATGTTTCCGAAAAAGCTGAGTATTCTGACTTTTAGGTGATAAATCTGAGTAACCATAATCTGCAATCCCAATCAACCAAGAAAGTGAGGCTAACA
>PVIH01014609.1:0-53014 GCA_004025045.1 Sigmodon hispidus | reverse complement strand
GACCATGTAGTTGAGGTCAATGAAGGGATCGTTGATGGCAACAACGGTCACTTTCTCATTTTGAAAGGCAGCCCTGGTAACCAGGCGCCCAATACGGCCAAATCCGTTCACTCCGATGTTCACCATCGTGTCTCGGGAATGAGGCTGGCACTGCACGAAAAGATGCGGCTGTCTCTAGAACAGGGAGGAGCAGAGAGCCGCTGGCTGTTTTTCTACAGGTCTTGAGTTTGATTCCCAGCAACTACATGGTGGCTCACAACCATCTATAATGAGATCTGGTGCCCTGTTCTGGTGTACAGACAGACATTATATACATAATAAATACTTAAATCTAAAGAAAAAGCTTTTAAAAATGAAATAACATCTAAATTAACAAATTTGTTAAATATTAGTTAAATAATAAATCTTATTATCACAAGCATTTAAAGACTATTTTTTTCAAGATAAGATTTCTCTGTAGCTTTGGAGACTGTCCTGGAACTCACCCTGTAGACCAGGCTGGCCTCAAACTCACAGAGATCCATCTGTCTCTGCCTCCCGAGTGCTGGGATTAAAGGCCTGCAGCACCACTGTCCAGCTTTAGAAACAAATTTAGTTTAGCAGTGTTACTTTTCATTTTAAGGTTCTAAGTTAGCCAAAGCATGATAAAGTTGTAACATATGTTTTTAGTTTGTGTCTGTTATTTTGCTAGTCTTACTTTTCTTTGCTTATTTCTGAAGATAAGAATAATAATTGATTAATTTGAAAGCACAGAGACAAGAGACAGTATTAATTTTTGAATTCCAGGAACAGTAGATTCTAGAAAGATCATCCCCCAAATGAAGGTATTTCTCTGTTTGGATGAGGTTGAAGGTTGGAGCAGATATCACCATGTCCTGAGTGGCAGTTTATTCCCCCAAGAAATCGGGACTTTTTGGATTATTTTGTGGAGCCAGACAATGACCCAGCAAACAACATTCTAAAAATGTTTAATTACATACACATTTTATCTTGTTTTAGAGTTCCAGTTATATTGTGAACTAAAACGAATTAATCCTATCTTGATTATATTAATTTATATGACCTTGTCTTGGTTACTGTTCTAATGCTGTGAAGACATATCATGATCAAAATAACTCTTTAAAAAGAAAACGTTTAATTGAGGCTTCCTTACAGTTCTAGAGGGTTAGTCCATGGTCATCATAGCAGGAAGCAGACAGGCTAGTCCATGCATCGAGGCCCTGGAGCAGTAGCTGGGAGCTTTACTTCCTGATTCACAGGTGGCAGAGGGGGTGGTAGTGCAGACAGAGACAGGAGAGAAACAGATACTGGGTCTGGCTGGTCTTTTGTCACACTCTCAGTGACACACCTGCTCAACAAGGCCACACCTCCTAATCCTTCTCAAACAGTTCCACTTACTGGTGACTAAGCATTCTAATATATGAGCCTGTGGGGCCATTTTCATTCATAAACAAAACAAGTTCTATGTAAACAGTATTTTAAAAGCATAAATAGAGACTGGGGAAGTAGCTCTAAAGTTAAGAATGCCTCCTGCTCCTGTAGAGGACTCAGGTTCAATCCCTGTAACCAACATGGCAGCTTGTATCATCGGGAACTCCACTCCTAAAGGACCTGACACCCTCTTTCTGGCCTGCATGAGTGCTGGAAACACACATTGGTGTATATGCATGCATACAGGCAAAACATCCATAAAATAATAAAATGGATATATGAACAGATTATTTTGATATGTTTTATATGATAATATGGATTATATACATATAGATTATATGATATGTTTTGCCTGAATGCATGTATGTATACCATGTGTATTTCTCATATCCATGAGGCCAGAAGAGGGTGACAGATCTCATAGAACTAGAATTGCAGGTAATTGTGAGCTGGCAGTAGGTGCTAGAAATTGAATCCAGGTCCTCTGCAAGAGCAACAAGTGCTCTTTTTAAAAAATATTTTTTATTATGTATACAGTGTACAGAAGAGGGTATCAGATGTCATTACAGATGGTTGTGAGCCACCATGTGGTTGCTGGGAATTGAACTCAGGTCCTCTGGAAGAACAGTCAGTGCTCCCAACCTCCGAGCCATTTTTCCAGCCCCCGAAACAAGTGCTCTTAACAGGTGATCCATCTCTTCAACCCCAATAAATAAATAAGACTATAAACAAATGCCAATGCCCATTTCTTTTTTTTCTTTTTGAGACAGGGTTTCTCTATGTAGCCCTGGCTGTCCTGGAACTCACTCTGTAGACCATCATGGCCTTGAACTCACAGAGATCAACCTGACCCTACTTCCTAAAAGTGCTGGGATTAAAGGTGCAATGATGATCCAGGGACAACTCAACCAAAGTCCAACTGGTACTCACTAAAATAGCAAAGAAAAAATAATAACTGGGCACAGTAGCACATGCCTTTAATCTCAGCACTTGGGAGGCAGAGGAGAGCAGATCTCTGAGTTTTGAGACCAACCTGATCTACATCGTGAGTTCTGGGACAGCCAAGGCCACACAGGGAAAACCTGTCTTTTAAAACCTAACTAAATAAATACAGCCAAACATAACTCACCCAAAGCAAACCATGGCTCAGTCAAACAAAAATCAAACCATGACTCAGTAAAAATAGTCAAACATAATTCAGTAAAGCTCCAAATGGAGACTCAGCAAAATCACAAACAACGACTCAGTTGAATTGCCACAAATAACTGTACATTGGCTGTTTTAGGGTTATAGGGTGAGGATCAGGGTCAGGGTTAGGAATAGGGTAAGGTACTTACCTGCCTAGCATGCATGAAGCCCTAGGTTCAATCCCCAGTACTACAAAAAGTAAAATATATACAAAAATATATAAATAAAAATATATGTGTGTATATAATAAAAGTATAAATACATATGTATAATAAAAATATATACACACACATACACATATAGTAGGATTGGGTCATTTCTAGGGTTCCCCAGTCACAACATGAATTCACAGCTATCATCAACCCGCTCAGCATCTAGGCTGAGCCCTTTTAGGATGGGCCAGAAAAACAAGGTCAGCTGGGACTGCACTGTGACTGGCTTCCTTTCTCTTAGAATGAGTCTGATGTATTCAGCTGGGTGATCCGAAGGGAGTTCCAAGAGCTGCATCACCTGGTGGATGAAGAGAAAGCCCGCTGTCTGGAGGGGGTAGAGGGGCACACGCGTGGCTTGGTGGCCTCCCTGGACATGCAGCTGGAACAGGCTCAGGGTACTCAGGAGCGACTGACCCAGGCTGAGCAGCTACTGGAGCAATTCAGTAATGAGAGTCACCATGAATTCATCCGGGTGAGTGGACAAGACGGGCATCCCCAGCTCTCTCCTCCTTAACGATGCAGTTTCGACACAGCAGTAATCCCCCGGTCTGTATCTTTCTTCCAGAAGTTCCACTCCATGGCCTCCAGGTAACAACCTCAACTGAAGCTGCTGGGAGAGAGGTCAGCCAGTGTCCAGTGTCTGCTGGCACAGGTGTCTCATCTCCATGGTTCCTCCATGTGGTCTAATCCTAAGCTGCTCCCACATGTGGCTCTGTCTAAGGAAAATAATGGAAGTTAACTGTCTGCCATCAGGGTTCTCACAGACTAGTCATGCAAAGGAAAAAACTGGTCCCATCCCTGTGGTAGCTATAGCAACAGATATTGCCTCAAGCTATAGAAACATTGTGCTGATGTCCAGAGACTGGCAGAGACATATAGGTGTGACAGCTGAGAAGGCATCTTGAGAAATGGGGATAAGGTAGTGTGCAGACCACAGAGTGTGATAAAAGTTCAGTGCTGTGGAGTCAACAGTTATATGTGAGAAAGTGGAGAAGAAGGAGAGGGAGATGCACCAGGCAGGCAAAACCAGGCTGAGGGCCCTTGCGCTGTGCTCTTTGGACCTTGGGAAAGGACTGAGTCCATGTTAGGGCTGGAAAACTCAACAGTTTCTGAACCTTCCTCAGACCCTGAAGATGTACAGCTCCTTATTTTTTTTAAAATTCTTATTTTATGTGTGTAGATGCTTTTGCACTCATGTGTTTGTGTGAAGTTCCCAAAAAAGCCTTAAGAGAGCATCAGATTACCTGGAACTGAAGTTACAGACAGTTATGATCCGACATGTGGGGGCTGGGAATCGAGCCTGGATCTTCTCAAGGAGTCACCAGTGCTCTTAAGTCAGCCTTCCCTCCAGCCCTTCCTAGTGTTCTTTATGTGTGTGCTGTGCATGCACATTTATAAGTATAAAGGCCAGAGGACAGCCCTGGCTGCTTTTTTCAGATAACATCTACCTTGCTCCTTTTTTTTTTTGAGACAGGATCTCTCATAGGCCTGGCGCTCATCAAGCCTGATAGACAGGCTGGCCAGCCAGAGAACCCCAGGGATTTGTCTGTCTCTGCCTTCCCAGCATTTACTGTATTACCACACTTGACCTTTTCAGATTTATTCTTTTATTTTATGTGATGAATATTTTACCTGCATGTCTGTGCACTGAGTGTGCGTTTGGTGTCTGAAGAGGTCGGAAGAGGGAGTTGGATCCCCTGGAACTGGAATTGCAGACAGTTGTCATCTGCCATGTGGGTACTGAGAACCGAACCTGGGTCTTTTGCAAGAGCAACAAGTGCTCTTAACCCATGAGCCATCTCTCCAACCACCAAGACTGGCTGTTTCATGTGGGTTCGGCGATTGAACTCAGGTCTACATTCCTGCCAAGCAGGCAACTTACCCATTGAGCTATCTCCCAGCCCGCCCTTCTTGTTGTCTTTGGTTTCCTTTATTCTTTGGGGCCATGTACCTGAAGGTCACATATGGAAATAAATAGATGGACAATATACCTAGCTCAGCTGAGAGTAGACTCCTCTCCAGCTATTGTGAGCAATCAGGTCACCTGATGTAGAGGGTGTCAGGTGTCAGCTGTCAGCCCTCTGCCTGGTGGTCTGGATGAGCACTTTATACAACTTCCCCAGGTGACTGGTTTCTGCTCAGCTGATGGGGCAGCCTAGGAAAGTTAGACTCCTGTTCCCCAGACCTGTGTTCTCATCAACTGTTACATTAGTAACCTTGTCCCTCTGAGACGAAGTGCCCTGCTGCAAATGATTTCAAGAGAAAGGTTTATTTTGGCTTCAGAGGGATTTCAGTCCATCATGACCAGGAAGGTGTGACAGTATTTGTGGCAGTGGGAACGTGCGCTCGTTCGTTCACATGGTGGCAGATAGGGAATTGAGAGATAAGGCTGAAGTCAAAGTGGAGATGACCTTCAAAGACCTGATACAGTGACCTATTTCCACCAGCCAGGCCCCACCTCTCTCCAATAATCCTACCATCTGAGGACCAAGCACTAGTGTGAGCCAGTGGAGGGCACTTCCAAAGCCATCCATAACGGCAGCTACGTAGCATCTCATATTGTGTCCAGAATGGCTGGGATCTGGAAACCTGCCTGGGCAGGGAGGGCATGAAGAAAGAGCAAGTACATAGACACACAGGAAAGCTGGTGGCAAGTGAGACATGCACACTTTCAGGCAGTGGCATCCATTATGCACCAACCTGGAGACTCAGCATGATTATTATATGCAGCATGGAGGGCTACATACTGTTGGTAGATGTTGTCTATAGGTCAGTAGTCTCAAACCATTAACATCTAGGAGGAAGCTGCAGTTTTGGCACACACTAGTAAATCTTTTGTGAACACTTGGGCTTTTACACATTGGTAACATTTGTACTGGGACAAGAGGAAGTCTTTGCCATCCCTCGGAGCCTCACCCTGCGGGAAGGCTTTGCTGTTCCTTGGGTCTGAGGCATTGAGGTCCTTGACTTGGCCATGCCCATGTCAACAATCATAATCACTCAAAACTTCGTCTGTACTTTGCACATTTACTCAAGACTTCCCCAGCTCCTCACAAGCCAATTCTAGGAAGTAAGCATGTTCTCCAGGAAGGGGATGTAAGAAGAGGGAGTGGTGGTATCATGAATGTATGGCCTGAGTGGTGGACCCCCACATGGGAAGGAGGGTGGGAGATAGCCTTGATACAGAGATCCCCCACCATGAAACTCATGCACACAGGGCAGAAATCCAACAGGCCCGGCCTTTGGAAGGTGCATTCAGCCCGATATCCTTCAAGCCAGGTCTCCACCAGGCCGACATCAAACTGACTGTATGGAAGAGACTCTTCCGGAAAGTTCTTCCAGGTGAGGCTTCAAATTCTTACCCTTTCATCATTGGAGGCACCAGGAAGCACACACAGAGAACTTGAGGAGAGTCTGTACGGGGCATGGAAACAGTTGCGTATGCACACACACATGCAGAAGCCAAACGGTGCACACACTTCTCCCTTAGAGACCTCTTCCACAGCGGCCATGTCTGATACCCTTCAGGCACCATCCAGCCTATCCCATCCATCCTTCCATTTATCTATTCTATCCACACAGCCCTGTGCCTGCTTCCAGGTCCCGGGGACACAGGGTCAGCATGGTTGTTCCCTTTTTTTGAGGACTGAGGCTTACCATCATCACCTCCTGGGTAGGGTCTGTAGCTTTTCTGTGACCAACCCCAGGCTTCCTTCTCTTCCAGCTCCAGAATCTCTCAAGCTGGATCCGGCTACTGCCCATCCTCTCCTGGAGCTCTCTAAGGGCAACACAGTGGTACACTGTGGTCTCCTTGCCCAGAGACGGGCCAGCCAGCCGGAGCGCTTTGACTACAGCACCTGTGTCCTGGCCAGCAAGGGCTTCTCTTGGGGTCGGCACTACTGGGAGGTGGTGGTGGGTAGCAAGAGTGACTGGCGACTGGGAGTCATCAAAGGCACGGCCAGCCGGAAGGGCAAACTGAGCAAGTCCCCAGAGCATGGTGTATGGCTGATTGGCCTGAAAGAGGGCCGAATGTATGAGGCTTTTGGCTGCACACGGCTGCCACTGCCTGTGGCTGGCCACCCCCACCGCATTGGTATCTATTTACACTATGAGCAGGGTGAACTCACTTTCTTCGATGCCGACCGGCCGGATGATCTTCGGACACTCTATACCTTCCAGGCTGACTTCCAGGGCAAGCTGTTCCCCATCCTGGACACATGTTGGCATGAGAGGGGCAGTAATTCACTGCCCATGGTACTGCCCCCTCCCAGTGGGCCTGGCCACCTCACACCTGCACAGCTATAGGCTGACCTGATGCTATCTGCCCATTGGCCTGTTCTGCTAGACACAGGGATTTGAGGGGCTCTGCTGGTCTTAAAAGGAAGTTCCGACTGCTTGAGAAGTTCCTTCACACCTGCAAGTCCCTGGAACATTTATAGCAAGGGACATAGCTTCTTCCCCACCACCTAGGGGTTTGTGTGGTACCTTCCACCTTTCCGAGTCTTGTATTCATTCAACCTGAGTAACCCTGTCCCTCCCAACTCTTCCAGCAGAGGGCAGAAACATTCCCACACATAAGTAATCCTTATCACTGGGGCCTCCAAACATTTATTAAAAAGAATAAATTTGACATTTTCTCGTTATTACTATTACTTCAGCACCAAAATGAAAGGTATTTGTACTTCGATACTAGCTTTCTCCATCGACTCAGTAAGCCAGATCAAACCCAATTATAAAGATCAGGTTTATTGGACAAAATGCTCCCAGGTGGCCTTTTCAGCCCCCAGACATATGTGAGGTGGCAGGAGAAATCACATGGTTGGTCTAGAGGAGTGGGCTTAAATGCCCTGTAGACATGGTCTTGAACAGCTAGCAGCTTCAGGAGAGGAGCCTGGACTTTTGACAATCTTTCTGAGAGAGCGGGATTTGGAATGGGGTCAAGCTCGAGATTTTAGTTTTAGTTAGGTTATTTTGGGGGCGTGCTATGATCTCAGAGGTCAGAAGAAGTTATAGAATCCCTTGAATCTGGACTTACAAAAGGTTATGAGCTGCCTAACAGGTTCTGGGAACAGTATGTGCTCTTCTTTTAAATTTTTACTAAATATATATCATCACATATCCTCCTTTGTGTCAAAAATAAAAAGCTCTAACATAACGAAAAAATATATACAATAGGTACAATAACTATATACAATATATACAAGCAGTAATTACATCAGTAATGTCCAGTCCAGGAACAATTGACGAATTCAAAGAAAATAGTCTATGATTTATCCTATTTTGATGAGTCCAGAGGATTGTAACTAATTCACTTTCTAGCTTGTATTACTAACTGAAAACTGTCTTTTGAAGTCTCTCAAACTTATACACCCTTAGTGTGAGTTTCTTTTCTAAAACTGTCACTAGAAAACTATAACTATCTCATCTTCAAATCCCTCAGAGACCCAAGAAGCAAATAATATTAACTAAGTAAATAGGACTTGAAAGCAAGTAACTTCCAAAAAGTGACTGAGTGACATCACCAGCCCTCGTTCTCCTCCTCATCAGTGTTGAGGCCTGATCCCAGCATCAGCATCATCAATGTTGAGGGCTCATCCCAGGGGTCTGCATAAGCTAGGCAAGGGCTCTACTTCTAACAACAATATTTGCCCTATTAAACAATACTGTTTCAGTCTTCTTCCTCTTCTTCTCCTCCTCCTCCTCTTTCTTCCTCTTTTAAGTGCTAAGGATGGAATCCCAGAGCCTCACATTTCCTAGGTGGGTCATCAACAACCGAATCACATCTTCAACTCTACCTGAGTGGATTTAAGGTCGGTAATCTACTTCTGAGCCACACCTCTAGTCCGACTGGGTGACTCTAGGCAAATACTTTGCCACTGAGCAACACTCCCAACCTCTCAGTGAAGACAACCAGGCAGAGCTTTATCACTGAGCCTTCTGTCCCATCACTGGAGGAGGCTGAGGCAGGGCTGCCAGGATCTCCAGGCGAGTCTGGGTACATTCTGAGTTCCGGCTTAAGTCCGGGTCTTAGAAAATCTACAAAGTAACAACACGGAACTAAGTAAAAAGACTTGCTGCGCCTGGAACTCACAAAGATTCCCTTTGCCTCTTCTCAGCGCTGGGATTAAAGGCGTGAGCCACCACACCCAGCTCTAGAACTAACTTTCAGAAGCCAAAAACAGTAACAAGACAGCATCTCTATAATGTGCTTTTTGACTCCGGAAGCCCGGCCGTACAGGATGTCGCAGCAGCCGCAAAGCCCGACCGAGCTTTGCGACAGTGTCGTAAAGACTTTGCCAGCCTGCAAGCATGGGGCTGTACGCGGCTGCGGCAGCGGTGCTGGCCGGCGTGGAGAGTCGCCAGGGCTCCCTTAAGGGGCTGGTGTATTCCAGCAACTTCCAGGTAGTGAGGTGCAGAGAGGAAAGGTTGGGGAGCGGGGCCCGGGCGGGCGGGAGTGGGTGTAGCATGTCTCCCCTGTGCCCCGCAGAACGTGAAGCAGTTGTACGCGCTGGTGTGCGAGACTCAGCGCTACTCGGCCGTGCTGGACGCGGTGATCGCCAGCGCCGGGCTTCTTCGCGCAGAGAAGAAACTGCGGCCGCATCTGGCCAAGGTGAGCGGCGACGGCCGGGGCTTGTCACCCGTGCAAAGTTCTGCACATCTTTTTGGGATCCGAATTGAGCTGAGACAAATGTGACTTCACTTGGAGCATTGCCTGAAGGGTTAGAGACTAGCAGTGGTAGAGGCTGCCTATGGCAAAGAAAGTTGGGGCTCCAGAGTTCTGCTTAACAGGTGGCTACCTGGGGGAAAGATACTGGCATGCGAGGCAGGACACTGCGTGTCAGTACTGAATCCGCTTTTTTTTTTTTTTTTTTGGACGCTGGAGATTGAACCCAGGGTCTCCAGCATGCATGCCAGGCAAGATTTATACCACTGAGCCATGCCCCCAGCCTCTTATTGGGGGGGATTCTAGGCAGATGCTACCACTGAGACACAAGGGAATCTAGGCAGGTGCTTAGTGCTGAGCTGTACCCCTGTTCCTTCTCTGGCGGATACTAGACAAGCTCTATCCTACTGCTGAGCCTTGCTCCCAGTCTCTGGTGATGCTAGGCAGTCTTTTTTGGGCCACGCCCTCAACCCTTCACTTGGAGATGAGCCATCTCCATAGCCCCTCCAGGTTTTTTTCTCAGCAGGTTCTAGGCAGCTATATCCCCAGCCCTTGTTAAGGTTTTTGAGACAGGTTCTTGGCAAGTTTCTCAGGCAGGTCTTAAATTGGTAACTCAAGCTGCCCTTCAGCATGCAATCTTTTCACTTAACCATCTGAGATTGCTGGGATTATAGGTGTTATGTCTGATACCGGGCCAGCCACTAATTTCTTGGGTGGTCTTGTGCAAGAAAATTCCTGTGATATGACCATCTGGATGGGAACTTAGGCCTCCCACTGGAGGGTTTTATGTTGTTAATAGTTTTTCCGTTTTGTTTTGTTTTTTTTCTCTATCCAGGTGCTAGTGTATGAATTATTGCTAGGGAAGGGCTTTCGAGGAGGCGGAGGCCGATGGAAGGCTCTCCTGGGCCGGCATCAGGCAAGGCTCAAGGCTGAGTTGGCCCGGCTCAAGGTTCATCGGGGTGTGAGCCGGAATGAGGATCTGTTGCAAGAGAGATCCAGGCCTGGCCAAGGTGACCTGGAGGCTGAGGGGAGGGCGATGGCCCTCAGGAGGGGCTTGTCTTTCTACCCACTCACTGCTATGGCTTCTAGCCTACCAGGTACCTCGGTTTGTCCGTGTGAACACACTCAAGACCTGCCCCGAGGATGTGATCGATTATTTCAAGAGACAGGGTTTCTCCTACCAGGGTCGGGCTTCCAGGTGAGACCTTAGCATCTGCCTTCGTTTTCCTGGATGTCCAGATTCCTGGGGAAGCAGGAGTGTATGGGAAGAGAGACTGGGGTAATGACTGCTTTCTCTAGATTTTCTTTTCCGACTTTCCCAGTGAAATTTTCTCTTTTTAAAAAGATGTTACTTTTGTTTTAAATGATGTATAAGTATCTATGTCTGTGTGGGTGTATGCATGGGCCAAAAGAGGACATTGGCCCCTCTGGAGTTAGAACTGTGAGGAGCTGCTAGGAATCAAACCTAGGTCATCTGAGAGAGCAATGTGTTCCTAACTATTGAGCCATCTCCATAGCCCCTCCAGGTTTTTTTCTCAGCATCTTTTTTTTTAACCCTAAACTGGTATTCTTTCGATTCTTGTTCCACATTCTGGTGGCCCTGTTCTCTACACAGTTGCTCCCTGTCACCTTTCCAGCTTCTTGTCTAGATTACAGTCTGTCTCTTCTGCTGCTGGTCAAGACCCCATAGGCTGCACACCAATGTCCAGTTTGAAATATTTGAGACTGACAAAAGGTTTCTGAAGACATGACACAGTGACCCAAATCAACTCATAATCAAACATACATGAATCCAGTGTGTTCTTCAAAGCGTGTGTTGGTGTGTTATGATGCTTGTGCTCTTTAGACTGTGCGTCCCAGCACAGAGCAGACCCTACACAAAGCATCTTGGCTCATAGTTTGAGACGACTGCATGTTAGTAGGGACTGCGGTGTTTTCCAGCACATATTGTTTCTGCTCTTTCTGAAACATGATGGTCTAAGGACAGAAAACAAAGACTTTAGTATTTCTCTACTGTCATAACTGCCATCCTTAGTATGGGAGTATCAGGCTGCTCTGTGTTTGGGTTGTATTGCATTAGAATGTCTCCTTTTTAAAAAGTAGTGTTTGATTTGCTAGCTTGAGTTTCACAGAAAGTTGTTAAGATTTTTGGCTTTGGATCAGGATAGATTTTCAACTATTTTTGAAATGGCCCTAAACATACTTTTTTGTTGTTGTTTTGTTACATATTTATGTGAAGTACTGTTCTCATCATTAACATTTATAAAATCAATATATCCACTTAATTTTAATTATCTTAATTATTGTTATGTGATGTGTGAGGGTTATGACATGTCTGGGGTCAGAATACAGACTTGCAGGACTAGGTTCTCTCTACCTTTGTGGGGGCTCCAGGGATTATCTCAGGCTGTCAGTTGTGTAGCAAGTACTTTTACCTGGTGGGTCCCTTTGCCAGCCCTTGCAGTCCCCAAACCCTCTTTTAGAGGCAGGGCTTGGAGATATATATATGTTATCCCAGTACTGAAGAGATTGAGATGGAATTGAGTTCCAGATCCTGTCTCAACAAAAATAAACCAGCCCTAGAGCTAGATACATAGCTCATCAGTTAAAGAGCAGACAGTGCTCCAGTTCAGAGGACCTGAGTTTGGTTCCTAGCACATATGTTGAAATCTTTGGTTTGTTGTTTTTCTTTAAAATATTTATTTTATTTTATGTGAATTGGTGTTCTGCCTGCATGTCTAACTGTGTAAGGGTGTCAGATCTTGGAATTACAGACAGTTGTTAGCTGCCATGTGGATGCTGGGAATCAAACTTGGGTCCTCTGGAAGAACAGTCAGTGCTCTTAACCACTGAGCCATCATTTCTCCAGCCCAATCTTTGAGGGGTTTTTTTTGTTGTTGTTGTTGTTTTTTTTTTTTTTTTTTTGATGGCAGAGTTTCTCTGTATAGTCCTGGCTGTCCTGGAACTCACTCTGTAGACCAGGCTGGCCTTGAACACACAGAGATCCACCTATCTTCACCTCCTCAGTGCTGGGATTAAAGGTGTGCACCATTACCCCAGGCAGAAGTCTTTTTTAAAAGTGAAAAAGGGGAGATGGCTCAGTGGTTAAGGGCATGACTGTTTTTTGAGAGGACCAGAGTTTGATTCCCAGAACCCACATGATAGTCACAACCATCCTAGGGAATCCGATGCCTTCTTTTGGTCTCCACAGGCACTTGATGCAGACCAAACGCCGAAACACATAAAATAAAAATAAAGGTTAAAGTCAAAACCTAACCAATGGTTGTTCCCTGTCAGCTTGGAGGACTTGCGAACTCTCAAGGGGCAACATTTTCTTTTGGATCCCCTGTTGCCCGAGCTTCTTGTATTTCCTGCACAGACAGATCTGCATGAGCATCCGCTCTACCGTGCTGGCCATCTCATCCTGCAGGATAAGGTCAGGATGACAGATGTGGGGGACTGACTTTGGGGTTCTATGTTCATTCACTCATATGTCTATTTCCTTCTGCCCTGCTAGGCTAGCTGCCTCCCAGCCATGCTGCTGTCTCCCCCACCAGGCTCCCATGTCATTGATGCCTGTGCCGCTCCTGGCAACAAGACCAGTTACATTGCGGCCCTTCTGAAGAACCAGGGGTGAGTGCTGACAACGAGCTTTGAGGTAGAGGGAGAGTGTGATTGAGTCTTGGACTTTGTGGGGGGGGAAGTCTCTATTAATGATACAGATTAAGAGCATGGCCTTGGGCAGCTCATAGCCTCGTCCTAAATCAGGCTATTGGTGTGAGACAAAACTCCCTCAGCCCTTGGAGTTCTTCCCAGGATGGTTATCTGTGGCAGGGACCCCTATAAGCCATTTAAATGTTGTGTCCTAGCTTTCTTGGTTGGTAGTGTATTAAGGATTGAATCCCAAAGCCTCATACATGCTAGGTAAGCACTCTTTCCACTGAGCCACGCCCCTAGCCCTCACTGGGGATTCTAGGTAAGCCCTTTATTGCTGAGCCACGCCCCCAGACCTGTGTCCTGGCTTAGTAGTTCAGGGGCTGGTAAAGTCAGTTGGCTCACAGCTTCTTTAACTCCAGCTCCCTGGGTTCCATCATTCTTTCTGGCTTCCACAGGCACCTACACATGTCGTATACAGACACGTTTTTTTAAAGATTAAATGGTGTCCTGTTTGCATATATACCTGCATGCCAGAAGAAGATCCCATTATAGATTGCTGTGAGCCACCATGTGGTTGTTTGGAATTGAACTCAGAACCTCTGGAAGAGCTGTCAATGAATGCCCTTAACTGCTGAACCATCTGTCCGGCCTCTCAAGGTCTTAATTTAAAAAAGAAATTCTTTGTTTATTCTGCCTCTGCTCTCTTCCCTAGGAAGATCTTTGCTTTTGACCAGGATGCTAAGCGGCTGGCAGCCATGGCTACATTGCTGGCTCGAGCTGGGGTCTCTTGCTGCGAGTTAGCAGAGAAGGACTTCTTGACAGTTTCTCCCTCTGACCAGCGTTACAGCCAGGTCCAGTACATCTTGCTGGATCCTTCTTGTAGTGGCTCTGGTAAGATGGGGACAGTGTGGCTGTGGTCCTAGCCTCACACAACTTGGATCTTGGTGTTCTGACTTGTGACTATAGGCAGATGCTCTCATCTGTACAATGGGGATGGGGTGGGTAACGGCTTCGGAACTGCAGCTCCTTCTCCATAGGTATGCTGAGCCGGCAGCTGGAAGAGCATGGGGAAGGCACACCTAGCAAGGAGCGCTTGCAGGCCCTGGCAGGGTTCCAGCAGCGGGCTCTGTGCCATGCACTCAGCTTCCCCTCTCTGCAACGCCTGGTCTACTCCACGTGTTCCCTTTGCCAAGAGGAGAATGAAGACGTGGTCCAGGAGGCTCTTCAGCAGAACTTGGGGACCTTCAGGTAATGGGTGTCCCCAGGATCTGAGGTCCCAGGCTACTCCTCACCAGGGTCTGAATCGTCTCCTTCTCCACAGATTAGCTCCTGTCCTACCCATGTGGCCTCATCGAGGTCTGAGTACCTTTCCAGGGTCTGAACACTGCCTTCGGGCTTCCCCTGAGACCACACTCACTGGTGGCTTCTTCATTGCTGTGTTTGAACGGGTGCCAAGGTGAGTGAGGAGGAGCTGAGTTTATGTTTGAGGCAGGGTCAGTGGTTGGCCTACAACTCACTATGTAGGTAGATAAGGCTGGCTTCAAACTCAGAAGACTGTGAGCCTGGGCCTTCACATCTGTTAACCTTGGCCTATTCTTCCAGCTCAGACCCACAGGACAAAGCAGTGGCTCCAGGACCTCTCAGTGAAGCTCCAAGGAGAAAGAGAAAAAGACACAAAGCAGCAGGTGGTGCCAGCATGCAGCCAGGCACATAGCCATACCCCTTTGTGAGCCTGCTCCTCTGGGAAGGCAGATGACGTCCTGCCCTGTGGGTCCCTTACTGGGCAGCTGCAGTTCTATCAGTTCTTTGCTTCACAAATAAAGGGCAGACTCAGGTCTATGACAGATCACAGTTTTATTTTTAATGACATAAGCAAGAACAATCTCACATTCATACTAAAAATCTCAGCTACGCTCACAGGAACTCAGTCTGTGGTGGGAAGTCCCAGCCTCCCTGTCCAGCGTGGGCACGGACAAATGTGCTCACACACCGAGGCTATGCCAGGACGCCTCTTCAGGAGCCCTGAATGCAGGCCTGCTGTGGAGCTGAGGTAATTAACTCAGACTGAATTGCAGGGAGGCAGGCCCCTTCCTTACCTGAGGCACAGGGAGAGGCTTCCTGTGCAGACCCCCACCTATCTGCATCCCCATCCTCATCCTCACAGGCATTTGGGACTTGAGGTCCAGCTCTTCCCCAGCTCCACACAACCCAGCCTAACCCCTGCCTGCCAGTCAGTCACAAAGGGAAGAGACCAGTTACAGCTACATCACATTGTTTGTAACAAAGTAAGAATTACACTTACACAACATGTCCAGAAGGAGCTCTGCCCCTCGCTTGGGAGAGCTGCCGGGATGGCCAGGAGCCCCTCCCTCCCTCCCTCACACAGGCATAACTAACTACACAGCTAATTCCTATTATTCAATAGCATTTATGCTTAACCATCTCAGTGAACCAAGCTTGAAGGAATTTAAAAGGCAATTTAGCTTAAATATAAAAATAAATTTTTATTTTGTTAAAAAACGTTTAAATATTTTTTCTTTTAATTTAGACACACGCATTCATACTTCTCCCAAAGAGGATGGGCATGGCAGCCAGGCTCAAGGTCTACAGGTGTAGTTTTTGGAAAGAGGGTGGGAAGGATCCTTTTGGGAATGCAACTAAGGAACCTAGAAGTGTAGTCCATTAACCTACAACTCCAAACAGACAAGAGATGCCCTTGTGGGGGTGTTTGGGAGAGGAACAGAGGGAAGTCTTTACTCCCACAGACTCCATCCCCTGGGCTGCCAGCCCTTAAGTGAAAACACTATTGAGAATTCAAGAGTGAGTGCTGTGGCCGTCACGTGGTGCCACTTTCAGCATTCAATTAGCAAGGCCCAGGGGGCCCAGGACATGAAGTCCGGCATTACCAACATGCCGCCACACATACAATTCAATTCTTCCTCCAAACTCGATTCAAGGAGCAACACACATTAATGTCAGACAAACACAGTACAAGGCTTAGAAAGTACAATCCCACAGAGGCAAAGTGGCCCGTGGGGTGGCGGGCAGGTGAAGAGGCAGCTAGAAGCAGTGGTGGGCAGTCTGCTTACCCCAGGATTTCCTGGAGCAAACTTCTCCCCTGGCTCTGCCAGGCTAAGTCTTGAACCACCAACCTTTTGGAGGCTGGACTGGCAGAGGGCTGGAGATGAAATAGACTTGGCAGAAGAGGTGAGCAGCGCCCACTGGGATCTCCAAGGCAACGCAAGATTCACTGCCATTTAAAAGGAATGAATCTCACAGGACAGGTGAAGAACAAAGCAGCAAGAAATGAGAGGCCCTGAAGGAACCAGAGGAAGAGAACCACTTCTTACGGCCAGGCCAAGCAGGCAAAGCTCAGGGACAGTCCATTTCCCCCATCCCACCTGATGGATGCTAGGATCCAAGTGGTACCATGCACCCTCTAGTGGAGATGGTGCTCAAGGGAAGGGGAGGCCGCCTACGTTACACACTAAACAAGCGTTGGGGCAGCAAGGACAATATGTACAGATGTTTCTCCAGTTCTCCAGCCTCACCAGTGTGACTGTTCAAGTAAAGTACCGTGCTTCTGCCCCTCTGTGGGGCACCGCCTTTCTCTAGAACAGAAAGGGCCAGGCTGGGTTTGCTATGGAGTCCCAAGGGTCCGAGGCTCTTCCTAGCGGGTGCTGAGGTCCAGATTCAGGCAGGGTGGGGAAGTGGAGATAAGAGGCAGGCTACTTCTTGCGGGTATGTTGCCTTCGAGCCTGAAGTCGCTGTCGAGTTCCCGGGGTCTTGGATCCCGCACCAATGGAAAATGAAGCAGTCGCTGATCCTGGAAAGAGTTGACATAACTTTATGAGGGCAGCTGCTGCCACAGAAAATGTGCCTGGTGCCTTGCTCTGGGAAGTCAGATCAACAGCAGAATAATAAATGTTCCTCCAAGCCTCCTGAAACTGTTTGCAGCCCTCATAACCCTTGGCGGGAACCCATCAGAAACATGCAGGAAAAACACTAATGCACATAAAAATAAACCTTTACAAAACAAAACACCAGCACTTAGCTTCCAAAATGCTTGAGTTTTCTGAGAAGTCTCAACTCTACTGTCCAACTCCCCTAGACCCAGAGGGCCAACAACCTGCTATCCCCGTGGACCACTCCTGACCCAAGGGATGGGGTGTCACTGGCAACAGACTGGCTGCTTACCGAAAGTTCCAACTCCAACAAAGCCTTGTGCTGAGGAGGCCCCAAAAGAGATGCTGCCTGCGGTGCCTACTCCGGGGGCAGGGGCATTCTGCCCAAAAGTGGGTGTGGATGTGCCTAGAGGGGAGAGATAGAAGAGCTGCTGAGACCAGTGCTGAGGATGTGGCTTCTGCCACCCGTCCATGTTCAACTGCAGCTGTCAGCTCAGTCCTGCCATACCTCTTCTCCCTGGTTCCCCATCTTCCTCTTATTCGAAGTGTAGGGTCCCTAATCCTCCCAGGATGCCCTCAGCGAATGTTTCCTGTTCTGCCTGTGTACAATTATCTCAGGGATGCTTTGTTCTGATGCTGCTTCCAGACCACTTCTCACCCTTCCTACTTCAAACACCCAATTCCTTTGTCTTGCTATTTTTGAGACTGAGCGTCTGCTCTGTAGTCCAGGTTGGCCCGGAACTCTCCAACCTCCTGTTCAACCCTAAGTACTGGAATAATAGGTATGCATACCACACTGAACCCAACTCCTGAAGTTCAGATCATCGGGCTTTTCTGAACAGTCCTGGTCCTTTGCAGTGTCACCTGTCAGTTATCGCCCCCCCCCTACACACATAAAGGACCCTGAAACAACACCCTCCCATTACCATCCTTAAGTTACTTCACCATTATGAGACAGACACACGATCCTTTGGTGCCAACAACACCTACACAAACTCTCCCTGTGTTGGTATCTGTCTCATGTGTACATTTGCGCCAGTATACTATTCATTCATTAGAGTGTACAGAAGCCAGAGGTTGACACTGAGTGTGTTCCAGAGTCTCACTGGCCTGGAGCTGGCTATTTGGGCTAGAATGGCCAACAAGGTAGATCCACGGGATCTACCTACCTCTGCACACTGAGCACTGGGATTACAAGCACACATTGCCTCACCTATCATGGGAGGGTGATGGGTCAGGGTTCTTTGTGTGTGTGGGGAGATGATTGACAGGTGACACTGCAAAGGACCAGGACTGATCAAAAAAGCCTGAACACTGGGGATTGAGTTCAGATCCTCATACTCAAGTGGCAAGACAGCTACTGACCATCTCCCCAACTCTGTCCACCTACTTATTCCAGAGGCTGCCTGACCCTCTGCACGCTGTGTGAACTCAGCATCCCATTTCCACTGAGGAACCAACCACCTGGCAAACAGTACCCTTTCTCCCACTCTATCTCTTGTCACTTTTCCAGACAACCCACTTTACAGAACTGCCTCTTCACTTCTAAGAATTTTTCCTTGATTTACAAGGAAGCCAGCAGCTCTTAGGGACAAAAATTCACCCAGCACACAGCAAAAACATCTCTTTACCCTTGGGCTCGAAATTCCCTGGATATTTAAAATGAAAACAATGAGCCCTGGCTATGACCAATCTTGTACTCTCAGCCCTGCAACCTCTAGCCAATCTTGTCTCTCTGCTCATGAGCCCCCCCACTCCTACTTCTGTTGCTGTGCCCTGACCCCCACCCCTCCCCCACCTGCATGGATATCTACTACAGTAGCATTTGGAAAGCTGGAGTATGAAGATATTGAGCTTTAACTGGGAAACAGTCTCTCTCTCTCTCTCACACACACACACACACACACACTCACACACACACACATACACTCAGTTAAAATGGGTTGGAGACGGCTTAGTGAGTGACCTTATAAAATAAAGCTGACTGTGCCTGTACACCAAACACATAGACCACAAACATTCTTCCCTTCCATTCATTACTTCCTCAAAGGCATTATGATTTTTGTTTTTTAATGGGGCTGCAAAGAGCTCAATGATCCACAGAACATAGGTTTAATTCCCAGCAGAATCATGGCAGCTCTCACACCAGCACACATATGGTACATAGACACACACGCATCAAAACACACATACACATATCGTGAAGATTTTTTTAAAATGTGTGTGTTTGTAGGTATGTGCACAAGTGCAGTGCCTGTGGAGGCCAGAAAGCAGCATCAGATCCCTTGGGGCTGCAGCTAGAGGCAGTTGACAGCCACTGGATGTGGGTGCTAGAGCTGAGTTTGGGTCCTCTTAAGAACAGGTCTTGGGGGCTGGAGAGATGGCTCAGAGACTGGGAGCACTGGCTGTTCTTCCAGAGGTCCTGAGTTCGGTTCCCAGCAACCACGTGGTGGCTCACGGCCATCTATGGTGAGATCTGGTACCCTCTTCTGTACGCTGTATACATAATAAATAAATATTAAAAAAAAAAAAAAAAAAGGTCTTCCCCACTGTGGCCCTCCAGGAAGCTGTACTGGCTGCACAGGGCCCTCCACTAATTGGTGTGGCTTGCCAGCTGGCCTGTAACTTACTGGCCACACTAACCTTAGCATGGCTCCCAATCTTACCTCCAAACACAGGCTTGCTTTCGGGTGTACTGCTCACATTGAAGGCGAAGGGGGAGCTCTGGCTGGGTGTGCCCAGGGTGTTCTGACCCAGGCTTCCCCCAAAGGAGGTGGTGGTACCAGTGGTCCCGCTCTGTCCAGATCCAAAGCTGAAAGTTCCAGAAGTGGAGCTGGTGCCTGGAGTCACCCCAAGCCCAAAGCCTCCACTGCCAGCAGATGCTGAGCCCCCGAATGTGAACGGGGATGGAGTAGAGCTACCAAATAAAGAGCTGTTGCTCCCACTGTTGGTGGTCTGCGTGCTGGCCCCAAAGCCAGAGGTGGTGGCTGAACCAAAGGAGAACACGGATGTGGTGTTGCCAAAGGCTGGCTGCGTGCTGGCAGGGGTGCCAAAGGTGGAGACTGTGGCTTTCAACCCGCCAAAAGCCGGCTGGACAGCACTGCCAAAGGTGGCTGGTGCTGCTGATGGGGCCGAGGCCACAGAGTTGCCAAAATTGAAAGCACTGCCAAAACTTGGGGCAAGTGCTGGCTTGGCGGCCCCGTCGGTAGCTCCGAACGAGGGCTGTGGGGTGGCTGCAGGGTAGGCTGGGAGCGCAGGCTTGGCACCAGAGCTAAAGGGAATGTTGAAGGAAGGGGTGACGGTGCTGCTGAAGGTCAGTGTGGGCTGGCTGCTGGTGGCAGGGGCCGAGGTGGAGCTGCTGAGGGTGTTGCCAAAGCCACTGAAGACACCAGTGCCACCGCCACTGCTGCTGCTGGCCGCTGTCTGGGCAGAGCTGGCCAGGGACTGGCTAAAGGAGGTGCCTGCTGCAGACGCTGCTGTGGCCGGGGTCTTGCCAAACTGGAAGATGGAGGCCAGGGCTGGGGCAGAACTGGCAGCAGTGACTGGGGCAGTGCCCCCGAAAAGAAGTGTCTGAGAGGTGGAAGTCACCGTACTGTTGGCAGTGCTGGTCACAGCGGTCACTCCAAAGCCAAACACAACTTTCGAGGCAGAAGCTGTAGTGCCAGGGGCCACTATGGAAGCGGCAGTGGCCAGGCCAGCGAAGAGAGGGGTTGGTGTGGCTGTAGTGGTGGCTGTAGCAGTTGTCTGCTTCAGGGAGAAGGGGGATGGCAGGGGCATTGTTGTAAATGGCTCCACTCTGTCAAAAATGGGCTTGAAGGTGGGAGTTGTGGTACTGGCTGCGGTGGAGAGGGCGGTGCTGGATGAAGTTGTAGTGGTGACCGAGGAGCTAGATGGCAAGGAGCTATCACTCTCGCTTTTAGGGGTGGCCATAAAGATGGGCTTGAACATGGGAGAAGTACAAGCTGGGCCAGGTGCGCCAAGGGAAGAGGCAGGCGGGCTGAGCATCCCGAACAGCATGCTGGGCTTTGAGGTGGGGGAGGGAGCAGTGGAGGCTGGGGTGCTGACGGATTGCTCAGCCTGAGGAATGCCAGGGGACTTGGTGTCAGTGAGTGGTGCTGCAGAGGAAGCAGGGGCCAGCCCTAGGAAGGCGGCTGTGGGTTTGGAGTCTGAGGAGGTGCTGGAGGCCAGCGGCCCTGTCAGTGCTGAGACAGGAGAGCTCAGGAGGCTAGGTGTCTTCGGAGGTGAGGGGGCAGCCGTAGTTGCTGCTGCAGCAGATTCTGTGAAGAGGAAGGAGGTGAGGTGAGTTCTGAGGTAGGTAGCAGCCAGCATGTTGTACCCTTGAGCAGCAGCACTGTGAAGGCCCTATTTCTACTCCCAGATTCTAAGAAAGACAGGAGGAAGGAAGCCGGGAAGAAGCCTAACTGTGGTGCATGAGCCATCAGGAAGGAAAGGGCCGTCAGTGCAGCTCTGATGTCTACTGACTTCCTTACCTACATGTGCCTACTCATCTACCAAACATCTCCTTTACCAGCCCAGCAAGGCAGTGTCTGTCCGAGCCCCGAGAGCTGCACCATCATGCCTGCACTCCAGTGTAAGAAGCACAGACACCGGTGTGTCCATGTGCAGCAGCATAAAGGTACCAGCTGGCAAGGTTCACTGACCTTAGCCAGAAAGAGATTTCAGTTATTCTAGGCGTGGGATCCAGAAAGTTGTGACACTGTATGGTCATATGCAATATGATCACATCATATTGCAGCCACCTCCCAAGGAAGACCTCATTCTCACAGATGACAAAGGCTCAGAGCAGCTAGGGCAGTTGGTTTTGAACCATGAACCCAGTATGACAGCCTGCCTTTCTTTATACAGCCCAGGGCATTCTGAAGCCCAGAACTGACGGGCTTTACACTCCCTTCATGTCAAAAGCCTGTCATGGCAGGGCAGCGCTCTGCTTACCTGAGGATGGTGGGACTGGGGAGTCCTGCATCTTCTTCAAGCTCTCCATCAGCGGGTTGGAGCTAGGAGCTGGGAGGGAGGCTGCTGATGCAGCTGGGCCCCCGGCAGGCAGGGTGAAGGTGAAAGGGGGAGTGGCGGCAGCAGGCGGGGCTTCACTGGCCACGATGGAAGCATCGTCTGTGGAGGAGAGACAGTCAGGCTTCTAGCATGGTGAGCAAAGGTACAGGAAGCCCAGAGCCCAGGATGTTGTTTGTCCAGAAATGTTTCCCCAACCTCCCAGGTGGCACACTGGGCTGCAGGCCTCAGTGAAGACCCAAGCAGGTTTCCCAGGGAAGGAACAAAAGAAGCTGGAGGGTGGGGATGGCACCCAGCCTGTGCTAGAGTGAGGGCGAGGTCTATGAGGTCACTTTAGGTTAGACAGTAGTAACACCATTTCCCTAATGAAACAAAGCTTCCGGGCCCTGTGGAAAAAGGCTGGTGACAGTCACTGGTAAGAAGGCTACTGGGGAAATCAGTGAGCAGAAAATTCAAGAGATGGCTGTGCTGGCACCCATCTGTAACCTGACTCCTGGGAGGCTGAAGCAGGGTCATGAATCTGAAGACAGCCTTGGACAGATGAGACTCTAAGCCAAACCAAGGAAAATCAAGTATTCTACTATCACCTTTTTCCCCAAGGAAAGCCCTGGAAGCTAACTCAAAAGACAGCAGGTGCTCAGCCATCTGAGCACACCGCACTCCACATCCTTACCCGGCTTGTCCTCCAAGACCTTGTTAAACCACTGCAGTGAGGCTTTCCTCTCCATGTCCAGGTCCTCGGCAGTGATGGAATAGCCAAGCTCAGGGGGTGGCGGCTGTCCAAGACAAGAAAATAGCTTAGGCTGCCCTCCAGAAGCGGAAGAAACCTGCTCCCAGCCCTCCTGAGTCTGAAAGAGCTGGGGTGTGTGTGTGGGGGGGTGCGGACGTGCAGACACATGGATGGCCACAAGACATACCAGAGTAAGCTGCTCCCCTCGCCGGGAGGGCAGCAACTGAACCTTGCGTTTGCGTTGCCCAGAGCTTCCAGGGGTGGGTGAGGAAGTCCAAGAGTTCTGCTGCTTCCCAGCAGCTGTATCTGTAACTACAGACAAACATAGGTTTGCTGATCTCCCTGCTCCTCTGGGAAAGGATGATTTTGTTGAGAGACATCATGTCTTCCGTATGTGCGTATCTGCAATGTCATTCCAAAGGTGCACACAACTTCTGGGATGGTCATGGCCCACAGCCCCACATGAGCTCATCACCTACAGTCCTCATATTTTGCATTGGACTGTGTCTGCCTTTCTCCCTTCCCACCTATTAAGGGCAAGACTATCTCCCATGCTCCAGCCAGAGCAATGCCCTTCAATGGTATCACCTCCACTGCAGACGCCACCCTCAGCTCAGCCCACAAGGATTCTCACTTACCCTTTTCTCCTGGGGACTCCTTGTCTGTTACCAAGGAAGCTGAGGAACTGGAATGGTGACATGGCTCCTCCTCTCTGGGGATTGTGAAAAGGCTAGATTTTGTTTGGGAAGACTACCTGGACTGCACAGCATAGCACCTCACTCACTCACTCACTCGGCCAAAGTCCAGAAAGACCACAGCTCTAGGACACAGCATGTCACCATGTCACAGTTCTTGTAAAAATGAAGATGGACCCTTGACAGAGGCCACAAGCAACTGCTCTTTAATTAAACACAGAACAGGAATCTGCAAAGGCTCACTCAGAACCTGCTGAGTCCAGGGCCCCAGACTGCATCTTCAGGTCTACCAATGGGTTAGTGCAGGGAGCCAAGAGTGCAGCTGGTGAAGAAGCAGGCCCATGACAGACAGTGAAAAGAAAAAGGCTGGCCAGGGTCAGCTAGGGATCCCATCCAGTGTAGAGTGAGCTCCCTGCTCAGCCGACCCACTCTGGACTGAGACACAGAAGGGACCTGGACCATCAGTGTGCTAGAGGCACCACAGGGGAAGAGCTGCCAACAGGCACTCTGCTGCTCTTCTAGAGCGCGACTCTGATTTGCTGACTCAGAGTCAACAGAAAGCCCAACAGCCAATCGCTGTGAAGTCCATTCCCCTGTCACACCCAGTGACCAGAAGTGAATGGAGATTACCTTGTTTTCTTGGCTGGCCTCTCTGGTGTCTGGGAGCGGGAAGAAGCTGGGCTGGAAAAGGGGGATGAGGTGGGAGCACTCCTCTTCCACAGCTGTAAGTCAAGCAGATGGCTGCTGAGAACGTGACTTTGTAGAGACAAATGCTGAATAGGCCATAGTGTGGTGGCCCACGCCTTTAATCCAACACCAGGAGGCAGAGGTGGTGGATCTGTGAGTTTGAGGCCAGCCTGGTCTACACAGTGAGCTCCAGGGGAGCCAAACCAAACCAAAAAAAAAAAAAAAAAAAACCATTTGAGGGTCTGGAGAGATGGTACAGAGGTTAAAAAACACTGCTCTTGCAGAGGACCCAGGTTTGGTTCCCAGCACCCACATCAGGCTGCTCACAAGCACTCTAAGTCTACTTCCAGAAAACTGGATGCTTTCTGGCCTCTGAGGGCATCTGTACACATATGGTGCACCTAAACTCACACAGACTCAAGTAAATAATATTTTTTTTTCTTTTTTTTTTGAGTCCAAGTCTCACTGTATAGCACTATTTGCAATTCACAATGTAGACCACACTAGCCTCAGGCTTAGACACTCACAACACATAAAATAATAAGTCTTAAAAGTTTTTTAACCATGTAAGATAATAGTTGTACCATTGGATATTCCAACAAGGATTATGTACAGTTAAAAAAATACAGCCTCTATTTTTGCAAGTTCTGACATTCTATCAGAATAAGCTTATGCATATTAAAAAAATAAGCTGGGTGTGGTGGTGCAAGCCTGAAACCCCAGTACTTGGGAGGCAGAAGCAGAAGGATCATTACAAGCTCAAGCCCAGCTTGAGAGGCATAGCAAACTACAGGACACTCAGAGATCCATGAGACCTTGTCTCAAAAAAACAAAACCAAACAGAAAAGATAAGTGATCTAGCTGTGTAAACCCATACAGCTAACTACTAGTGTCAATGCCAATATTAGTATCCGGCCTGCCTGACAGCAAAGCTGCCTGGCTTCCCTATCCACAGACAGTAACTAACTCTAAATAAGAATGACAACTACTTCACATTTCAGAAACATGCACTAAATTCTAACTGCTTCTAAGTCTCATTTATACTCCAAACTGAGTAAACCCTTTCAACCAAATCAGTACCATCTACTACACTGTGCTTCTTTGGTCCATCTGCAGTAACAGCTCCAGGTTTGCATTCTGTTACGTCCCATGGGTCTATGTTTTAAGGCTTTGAATTTCTGTCAGCCTAGAGACATACCTGTGAGATGCCACGGGTAGAGCTGTAGGAGCTGGTGATGGCATTGCGGCTGGAGCTGGGGATGCCTCCTGTGCATGTACTAGTCAACGAGCTCACAGAGGAGGTGCGAGACCGTTTGTTCAAGTGGTCATCTGAGCTCTGGGAGGCCAGACTCCTCTTCAGGGTACCAGGCCTAACAGAAAGAAAAAGGTAGACAAGCCACTGAAGGTATGTTCTAGAATTTCCTCCATGGTTCCAATATACCTTTCTGAATAAACCCAAAGAAAGACCATAATATTCTCATGGCCACTATCAGCCAATGACATGGCTATCTGTATTTGGCAAAGTGACAGGGTAAAACACAGCATGGGAAACACACACAGGAATGTAGAGAGCAGAGCAGCAGATGCCTGGAGCTAGAGAGAAAAGTTACACCTTAATTGTGGCTTCATGGAAACACAGTTTAATGTTAATAATACCTCAATAAAGCTGTTCAGAGAAAAATCACAGTTAAGAATCAACCACTCGGGGGCTGCAGAGATGGCTCAGCGGTTAAGAGCACTGTCTGCTCTTCCAGAGGACCCGGGTTTGATTCCCAGCACCCACATGGCAGCTAACAACTGTCTGTAGTTCCAGTTCCAGGCAAACACCAAGGCAAATAAATAAATAAATAAAATAAAGTTAAAAAAAGAGGAAAAAAAAAAAGAATCAACCACTCTTCTGAGCTTCCAACCCCAAAAGAAATCTCCCGTAGTCCCTTCTGTAGGCCTATGTTCCTAGATTTGCTATGGTATGGTCCCCTTGCTATGTCCCAGGGCAACCCACATCAACCACAAACCAGCTTGCTAACATTGCAGCAAGATGTGCTTCCATTTTTATCTGTGCATCTTGTTTACAGCCAAAGCCAGCCTGCTGTTCCAGTCTGTTCTCACAATAGCAAAATAGACTCTGGAGAACCCCTATCTTAGCCAGCTCCAGATCCGTTACCCTCAAGACTGTCCTCTAGCCTGGGATCTCCAAAACTGCCTCCTCACCACCAACCTTTACCTATTTCAGATCCTCTTATATCTCAGTCGTCCACAACATGTGTGCATGTCTCCCAAAGTGCACGACAGCGAGCTGATGCAAGGCTTCATAGATAGCCTTTTTACCATACCAGAACCCAGGTCCCTGGCACCCAAACTCCCTCCAACGTTTTAAGTTCAAATATAGAGATATTTAGTAGCTGTTACAACATTTCTTGCACTGCAGAAGCCTTGTGATCTTGTGACCCTTTTGTGAAGGATCAATTATAACATGTTATTGAAGTAGAGTAAAACAGAAAAAAAACAATTAGACACCGACTTATTGATTTATTTAGTGGTTTACTTGAAGCACTGCGTGTACTGCCCATTTCTAAGTATAGCTTCACTTGCTACTTGGAACAGAATGACCCGAAGAAACAAGCAAAATGTTGCTGCCTTTCACAGTCAACTATAATAGGTGCCTTAAAAACAACCTGACTGGTGTGTATGCCTCTGTGAAATCTACCCTTGTTTACCCACTGTGTGGTTTGGAGTATAAAATGAGAATGCACACTACACCCAGGAACGAGGCCTCCGGGAGCTATCCTGGCTTCAGCCACTGGTGACATCTCTCCTCCACTTTCACTGATGTCAGAGTGCTTGTCCAGAAAGATTATTGCAACATTAGCACATATATATAATGTCATTAACTATGGACCTTCCCTGTGTATTTCACTCATGTTAGTGAAAAGCATGAAAAGAAATTGTAGGAAATATGTAATCATGGCAGATTTAAGGGTATGAACTAGACACAATGCAGACAGCAAAGAGGAAAGCTGACAGGTAACAAATGCACTTTTCCTCAGCGTTACCAAGGATTTTACTTACTTGGGCACAAATGCAGCAGGGACTCCGTTGGCCACAAGGGGCTCAAATGCTGAATGCCCGCTCCCACTACTATCGTGGCGCCTGTGATAAACCAAAAAAGTCCTCTATGAAGTATTGTGTCCCTGTCTTCCCAACCCCTTTGCACCCAGGGCCAGCCATGTGGCTCAGCAGGTAAAGGCACTTGCTGTCAAGTCTGCTGGCCCTGGCAACCACTGCACTCCACAGGTAGAAGAAAGGACAGACCCTCACAAGCTATGCTCTTTCCTCCATGTGTAAACTAAACATAAACAGGGTAAAGACAATTGAAAGTATTACTCAATATTCTGGGGCCCAGCACTGCCTCTGTAGAGCATGTGTTTTGTGCTAAACAAGAAGACCCTGTAATATACCTCAACTACTCAGGTCCATCACAAGAAGGAAAAAAAGTTTGGACCATGTTCTTGTTATTCTGCCCAGACTACATCAGAACTCATTATGTAGCCTCAGGCTGTCTTTGAACTTCCAATCCTGCTGGCTCAGCCTCCACAGTGCTGAGGATTACAGGTGCCAGCTACTATGCCTGGCAAATTATCAGTTTTTAGTGGTTGATTTTGTATCAAAATATTACAATCACAAATTTAATTACGTTATAGGCAGCAGTCCACAAACCCTCCAGTGCTCCAGAACTGTTAGGAAAGCTCTACACACTACACACAAGTGTGTTCTCATGGAGCTGGAGAAATGGCTCAGCAGTTAAAATGTATCAGCAGTTAAGACTCTTGAACTCAGGTTCAATCCCCAGTACCCATATGGCAATCAACTGTAACTCCAGTTCCATGGGATCTGGCATCCTTACAGATATACATACAGGAAAACCCCATTATACATTTAAAAATAAAAATAAACACATTTTAAAAAAGAAAGAGCTAGGTGATAGTAGTATACATCTTTAATCTGAGCACTTGAGAGGCAGAGACAGGAGGATCTCTGTGAGGTGGAGGCCAGCCTCGTCTGCAGAGTGAGTTCTAGGACAGCCACTGCTACATAGAGAAACTATCTCAAAAACAAAACAAACAAACAAACAAACAAACAAAAATTAAAGAGTGCACTCATGGTACCAGTGATCACTGCTAAGTTCCAATTATGGAGAAAAATAATATTGAATCTTCAGCTACAGGTGCACTAGGGCCAAGAAAGTTAACTAACCTAAAGAACATAAGAAACCTACCTGGAGCACAGTGGCTGTCATTTTCTCCCTGCCTTCCTGGCTATCTTTTGTCTCTTTACCCCAGGGGCCTCCCCATTACTCCTAAGGCTCTGTTTCCAATCCTCGTCCACTTACAATCTGTAATCACCTTGTTTCTTTTAACCAATTAATGAAATGTTTTTACAGGAAGGCGGCACATGGAGAAGATACCGCCTTAAGTTCCAGACCAGCCTGACCTAGACAACAAGTGCTGGGTCAAAGCTACAGAAGAAAACCCTGTCTCAAATAAAATACCCGAATCCCAGAAAAGCTCGGGGTGAAGAGATGGTTCAGTGTGGGTAAGGTGCTGGCCACCAAGCCCGAGGACAAATGCAGTCCTGGGCCCACAGTGCTCCACATTGTTCTCTGGCATGAGTGCATTCCTTCCTGATACCCCCAGTCCAAATAAATAAATGCAATGTAATTTCAAAATTTCAGAAACTGAGGCTGGAAAAAATGGCTCCAAAGTTTGAAGCACTGGCTGTTCTTAGAGCGGACCCAGGGTTAATTCCCAGCACCTACATAGAGGCTTGCAATTATCTGTAACTCCAGTTCCAGGAGCTCTGAACTTCTGAACTCCACAGGCACCAAACATTTTAAAAGTCTTTATATAAATACACTGTTTGCCTTGAAAGTGCCATGAAAATGAAGAGTAGGGTCTGGTACACAATAGGTGCCTGATAAGCATTAGTTGAATTAAGAAAAAAAATTGTGGAGGGCTGGGTATATGGCTCAGTAGGTACAATCCTTGCCTTGAATCCTCCAGTAAGGAACTCAGGTCTCCCTGCCTCTGCTTCCTGAGTGCTGGGAATAAAGGCATGTGCCACCACTACCCGGCTGGAACAAGTACTTCTTCCAGCCAACACTATTAGCACTTAACTTAATAAGAGAACAGCACAATTGCGGGCAAGACTTTGACCATTCTCCTTTGAAAATATAACTTAACAGGGGCTGGAGAGATGGCCCAGCGGTTAAGAGCACCGTCTGCTCTTCCAGAGGACCCGTGTTCGATTCCCAGCACCCACATGGCAGCTAACAACTGTCTGTAGTTCCAGTTCCAGGCAAACACCAAGGCAAATAAATAAATAAATAAAGTTTAAAAAAAAAAAAAAAAGAAAATATAACTTAACAGAGTAGCATCCAAAGCTGATGGCTGGTCACACATACCGATGATGCCAGCATTTAGGAGGTAGAAGGACTCAATTCAAGGCCAGCTTGGGTTGCAAAGTATAACACCAATCTGCCACAGAATATTGGGAGGGGATAGGGGATTGATTGAGAGCAATGTTAATGCAGGTATATTCTTGTATAAAGCAGTTTAGGTGCAAAGGAATTGAAGCTTATGTAATCCATGACCACAGAATTAAAACCCTTACTACCGAGCTGTTCCAAGGCTCACACTGGAGCTGGGTTCTTTATCTTCATAGAAATCACCTACACTTCAGCAATTTCTCTGGAGCCCACCCGGGAGGCCTGTTTAGTGCTTTCCTGGTCAGTACCTTCTCTTGTTTTCCTGGCCATCAAGGGGTAGCTGGTCTTCCTCCTCCACTGTTCTTTTCTTCTTTTCCTTGAGGGCATTCAGCACAGTCTCTTTTGCACAAGGGTCCGGGGCATTACTTGATGGTGAAGACAGTGTTGTGTTAAGCATCTGCTCTGGCCTATAATGAAAGACAAGATTATGGAAACAGAATATTTTAACTACCATGTACAGAACAATAACCAGAAACTAACCAACAACTGAGACCTTAGCTCAGGTACATGTAGAAACTATCACAATTAGCAAGTCAAAGCCTAGTGGATTATGCCTGTAATCACAACAGTGAGAAGGCTGAAGCAGGAGGATTATCCTGAGTTTGGGGCCAGCCTGGTTTATGAATGGTGTGACTGAGCAAATATGTGTGTCTTTGTGTGTATGTGTGTGTAGAAATGTCTCAGTGATGAAGAGTTGCACAATCATGAGAACTGGTACCCACCAAACAATCCAGGCATCCTGTGTATCCCTGTAACCTTAACTCCAAGGGATCTAGAGACAAGACGACAGGTAGGCTTGATCAACTAGGACCTCAGGTTCAGGGAGAGACCGTGGCCTCAAAGGAATAAGTGAGAGCAATAAAGGAGACCCAAGGCTTTCTTCTGGTCTTCACACAGGTGCAGGTGCTTACCTGAATACACACAACTGTACACATACCACATGTTCTCATTCTCTCACACACATACTCACATTGGTGAACGAAGTAACTTGCTGTCTGGAGGGGCAATCCTCACTGTCACTGGGCTACACACCATCCTTGAGTTCCGTGCAGACAGCACAGCTTTCTTGTGACCACCATTCCAGCACACTGTTGGCAGAGCCCCAAGCAAGGAATACTGGGCCTGCTGAATGGGATATCGTCTTCGGGGTGTTATAACAAACCGATTGGATAAAGACCCACAATCTCTGTAGAGAATAGGAGATACAAGCTAGAACCACAAAGCCTTAGAAGATGATCAGATTCAAGTGACTGCAGAAACAGAGGCATTAACACTTCTTTTCCAGAGAATATCAACCTCTCTTTCTTATTTATTTTTGGCAATGATAAAACCCAGGGGTGTGTATGTGCTAGACAAAGCACTCTACCACTGATGAGGCAGATCCTTAAATCTTTCCAAGCAACAAGGGAACACCGCATTTTAATGGCAAGTTTCTCCCATTCCATCCAAGGGCAAAAAATATCAGTTGCTAAATGGCTGTCTCTACCACGGTCTTCAATAAATTAAGGAGAGAAACTGAAAAACACGCCCACACAGGGGCTTCAGAAGAAAAGCACATGCAGTTGGGATGTGGAAGGATAATTTTGTTCAATACATAGCCAAAGCCAAACATTAACAGGTATTCATCACCTCAACTAAACACAAGTATCAGGGCCAATGGAAGAGCTGAGTCAAGGTGCTGCTGCCAAAAGCAGGATGACCTGAGATCAATCTCAGAGACCCACATGGTGAAAACGAGAAAAATGACTCCAGCAAGCTGTTCTTGCCCTCTGCGTGCGTATGCATATGTAATTTTTAAAAATGCTTTTATCCAGAATCGAGGCTGACTGGTGGAGCACACCTGTAATCCCCGGACTTTGTAGGTGCAAGGAGGAGGGTCAGCAGTTCAAAGTCATCCTCACCTACAGAGTGTGTTCAAGGGACAGCACACAGCACGGGCTACAAGAGATCCTATCTCAAAAAACTCAAAACCAAAAAAGGCTACGGAATGAATGGGCAGAGTGCTTGCCTCCTATGAATGAAGCTGCGGGGTTCGATCCTGGCACAGCATACAACCTCGTGTGATGGCGCAAACCTGGAATCCTGTCCTTGAACTCCTCATCCAGAAGGTGAGGGCAGGAAGATGAGGAGTTCACGGACAGCCTCAACCAAAGAAAGGGTTCCAGATCAGCCAGCCCGTGCCACCAAACACCCTTCCTTTTAAAAAAAAAAAAAGTAAAGAGATAGGAGAGTCATGAAGAAAGGGGAAGGAATAAAAAGAAAGAGAAAGGGAAATGCCAAAAAAAAAAAAAAGAAGGTAAAGGAAAATCAGATTTCCTGGTTCCGTCCTGCGATGAAGCCGCAGCGACCCTAGGGAGATCGCCATGACTTACCGATGGGGGGGCCTTCGAGAGGGTCGTAAAAGCGGGGTGGGGAGCGCGGGATAGACATGATGGACTCGCTGTGCCGCCGACGTAGGCGGCGGGGAGCAGGAAGGTGGGCGGCGGCCCGCTCTGTCCCTGGGGTCCTGCGCTAGGGCAGGCTGGGGCGGGCCAGGCTTGCCCAGGTAGCTACCCATGAGTAGGAGCTCAGCGGGGTCGGGGCCTCCGAGCGGGCTGCGGGGCTCACAGAGGCTGCCGTTGACCGCTGACTTGGCCGGGGGCGGCGAAGCAGTGAGCGCGGGCCGCGGGGGACGGCGCGAGTAGCGGACGAACGACGACGACGTCGTCAGGCCCCGCGAGGCGCGGGGTTCGCGACTCAGGCCCCACCAGGCCGCGCTCGCCCCCACGGCCAGCCAGGCCAAGGCGGCCGCGGCGGGCACTAGGTAGAGCGCGAGGCCGAGCAGCGCTAGGCCGAGTGCCGCGGCACCCGCTGGTCCTCCGCAGCCGCGGGTCCGACCCCGGCCCTCCCGGAAACCCAACGGGGGCCGCCGCCGCTCCACTCCGCCAGCCTCCCCAGCCGCCGGAGACATCGCGGCTCCGCGCCGCGGGGCGGACTTAAATATCCCAGGGTGCACCGCGCCGCGCGCTGCCGCCGACGTCACTGCCCGGAAGCGGCGCGCCGGTTGGAAAGAGGGAAATGCTGCAGCCGGCAGTGGCGAACGGAGCGCGAGAGAGCTTTAATTTTGAAAAAAAAAATTACAGTTTGGGTAGGCGTTGTGGTGCACGCCTTTCATGCCAGGAGGCTGAAGCAGGAGGATGTCTGTAAGTTTGAGGCCAGCCTGGTTCACATAGGGAGTTCCGGGCCAGCCAGGGCTACCCAGAGAAACCCTGGCATTTGGGAGGTGAAGGCAGCAGTAGGATTGTGAGTTCTAGGCCTGCCTGTGCCACGTAGGAGAGATTAGCCGCCTTTCCCCCACGACTCCAAACAAAACCCTATCGACCAGAGGGTAGATTGGGCTGCCAAGTGAGACTGTGTGGAAAAAGCCGGTCAGGCCCGCGGCATGGAGGTAAATAATACAAAAATACAATAAATTTGTTTTGCCTCCAGGTATGCTGGGATTATATCAGATCTATTTTGCGTATGCATAATATATGTGTAAGCATGTATGCATGCATGTATACATGGACGCTAGAGGTCCATGTCCTCCTCAACCACGCTCTACTTTATAAATAAATCGTAAAGATTTAATAATGTATAGTGTTCTTGCTTGCACATACGTCTGCCCACCCGAAGAGGGCACCAAAGTTCTCACTATAGAGGGTTGCTAGGGATTGAATTTAGGACCTCTGGAAGAGCCGTCAGTTCTCTTAACCTCTGAGCCATCTCTCCACCAGCTCCCTTTACCTTATTTTTCGACAGTGTTTCTCCCTGAACCCAGAGGTTACCAATTTGGCTAGGCTGGCTGGTCCATCTGTGTCTACTTCAGTGCTGAGATTACAAGGGCTTGCTGTTGTGCCCATTTATTTCTTGTTGCTTGTTTTGTTTTTCATATATATATATGATAGGGTTTCTCTGTGCGACAGCTCTGGCTGTCCTGGAACTTGCTTTGTAGACTATGCTGGCTTCCAACTCACAGAGAGATCCACTTGCCTCTGCCTCTGGAGTACCTCGCCGGGCTGGTGTACTAAGAGAAGGAGGGAGGAGAGGCAATGTACATTGTTTGGTTTGTTAATAAATATTAGCTGAGCTGGTAAGTGACAATAAAGTGGGCACAGACAGGGCGGTCCTCTTAGTTTCTGTCTGAGGTGTGATCGTGTAGGGCTTTTTTGAGGAGCTGCCACTGGAGGGCAGCCCCAGCTTTTCCACACACAGCCTTACCTTAGTCTTATGGAATCATTGAGGCGCTGTCTAAATGGCACATGACCATGCTATGCTGCCTGAGCCTTGTATTTGTCCTTTGAAGATTGTGTCTAACAAAATAGCAAAATGGGTCCAAGTCTGTGCTTGGAACTGGCAGCCTATTCCTTCAGCCCTTTCCAGAGGTGGAGGCAGGAGGATGACTGGGACAAAGGCCCACTACAGCCTGGGCTACGTGAGGAAAGGAAAGGGGTTGGGGAGATGTCTCAGCAGGTCTTCTGCTTGGTTTGTGCCAACTTGACACAAACCTAGACAGATCTGGGAAGAGAAACCTCAACTGAAAACATTCCCCCATCAGGTTGCCTGTAGGCAACTCTTGGCATTTTCTTGGTTAATGATTGAGGCAGGAGGGGCCCAGAGGCCTGTAGGTGGTGCCTCCTTTGGGCAGGTGGTTCCGAGGGTGTATAAATAGCCAAGCAAGCTATAAAGAGCGAGCCAGCACACAGCTTTCTTTCATGGTCTCAGCTTTAATTCCTGCTCCAGGTTCTTGCCCTGACTCCCTTCAGTGATGGACTATGATATGGAAATGTAGCCAAATACACCCTTTCTCCCAGCTTGCTTTTGGTCATGTTATGTCTTTGTTTTTTATCATAGCAACAGAAACCCAACCTCCTAAGTAAAACACTTGCTTTATTTTAATCTCTAGGACCCACATTAAAAGCCAAGTGCCCCTGGGCATGGTGGTGAATGCCTTTAATCCTAGAAGCAGAGACCGGAGGCTCTCTGAGTTCAAGGCCAACCTGGTCTCCAAAGTGAGCTCCAGACAGCTAGAATTATATCAACTCTTCTCAATAAACAAACAAATCCAGTTGTGAGCACTTGTAATCCCAACCACCACGGTGACAGAAAAATGAGTTCCCAAGAGCCAGTGAGAGTGTCACAGCTGGGAAAGATTGCCTGCTGCTAAGCCTAGCCAAGACTTAAAAAAAAAAAGTACACACACACACACAAAAGGCAGGAAGGGAAGAAGGCACTTGCTATAAAGCCTGATGGATGAGCTGAGTTCTGTCCCCAGAACCCACCTGGTAGAAGGAGAGAACTGTCTCTGACCTCCACCAGCTCTTCATGGTGCATGCACCACGCACAGCACACATGGCCATGTGTTCATGCACATGCGCACATACATACGATCAAAACTGCAAAAAGCTAAACGATTTCTATTTGTACAAAGCTTGTAGACATTTCTTACATGTTCCTCAGTATCCAGTCTCTACATTCTGGTCCAAAGATAGCATTGTCCATATCTTTAGCCGGCAGACCTCCTCACCGCAGGGTGAGGAGTAACGTGTGAGTGAGCCCAACTGATTGAAAGAAAAGTCTGTAAAAGGCAGAGTAGATACACTGGGGAAATGGCCTTGAGTCTGGTGCTGGGCCTGCCTTTGCTGTGGTGGCTTTGCTCGATCTTAAAGGTTCTTCCAAGATGGGAGAAGAAGCAGGATCAAGGAAATAAGGAGGCTAACTCTGTGGGGTGGCACACACCTGTGGGGTGGCACACACCTGTAGGGTGGCACACACCTGTCATTCCAGCAGGCCGGAAGCCAAGGCAAGAGGATTACAAGGTTAAAAAAAGACAAAGCTGGATGGTGGAGGCACACACCTTCAATCCCAACCTTTAGGAGACAGAGGCAGGAGCATATCTAAATTCAAGACCAGCATGGTCTACAGAGTGACTCTTACTAAGACAGCCAGGATTACACAGAGAAACCATGCCTCAAAAAAAAAAAAAAAAGTTTAAGGCCATACTAGGGTATGGAAAGAGCTTGTCTGATTGTTGGGGATTTTTTGGGGGGGAGTGGGGGGGTGGGAAATATGGTTGTTCGTTTTGTTTTGAGACAGGATTTCTCCCTGTAGCAGCTCTGGTCATCCTGGAACTCAGATGTACAGATCAGGATAGCCTTGAACTCACAGAGCTTCACTCTGGCTCCCAAGTGCTGGAAGTAAAGGTGTGTACCACCCACAAATGGCATTTTTTTAGTTTTTCGAGACAGGGTCCATTGTAGCTCAGGCTAGCTTCACGGTGTAGCTAAGGCTACCTTGAATTTTTGACCTGCTTCTACTTCCCAAGTACTGAGGTCACGGGCATTCAGGCCACCACACCCGGATTCCAGTTTGGTTTTATCTTCTGGGGATCAGCATTAAACACACTTGCGACTTTCTGTCACATACAGAGGTTTAAAGGTGCAGCAATTGACTGCTCCTGTTGTAGGTGTTTGTGCAGCCCAGATGGAAAGAGATCCTGGCAGTCAGGAGCCCAGGCATACTGAGCACTGCAGCTCTGGTGGAAAAGTATGCAGGCATTCAGGAGCCAATGAATGCTGAGTGTTACAGCTGGATGGAAAGCATTCAGGCAGTCGGGAGTCAGTGAACAGCACAGGCCACAGTAAGCATAGGTAGCATCTTACAGCCCTGCTTCAGGAAAGGCTTCCCTAATGTTAACAGCTCTGCTCCGGCAGGGGACGGCCTCCCTAGTGAAATTGTTATTGTCCTGCTCCAGTTTCCCAGAGTGTGATAACTCTGCTCCACTGAAGAAAGGCTTCCTTGGCCAGCCAAAGTGTACAGCCTCGCTTTCCCTTAGCTGTTCTCTGCCCAGGCTCCATCACTGCTCTAGCAAAGAAGGTCTTCATCCAAACCTCATTCAAGAGATTTATTGGGAGGGAGGGAGGGAAGGGTCCAGGAGAATGGCTGCCTCAGCCCTGGGTGGGAGAGGACAGCAGGGGAAGGGCTGGGCTCAGGGTTTATACAGGGCATCTTGGGGTAGAGCTTTCTAGGGAGGAGACGTCCAGGGTAGGGATTGGTCAGATTTTTTTTTTTTTTTTTAATCCCTGATTTGGCTCTGGTTTCAAGATCAAAATATTTCTTTCACTGGCTCTTTTAGGCTTTTGGGCTCTAATTTCATGGCCAGGGCATATTTCCTTCACTGGCTCTGATTCTAAGGCCAAAGTGTGTTTTTTTTGGTGCTGGTTCCAGAGTCAGGGAACATTTATTTTTGGTTCTGGGTTCAGGAATATAGTGTTTCCTTCACTGGCTCCGGTCTTAGATCCAGGGTGGGATTTTTACACTAGCTCTAGGTCCAAAGCCTTCAGGCTCCTGTTCTGAGCCATTGGCTACTCCAACACAGAGCGGGCACAGCTTAGGGCACAGGGCATTCCCCCACTTTCCCATAGCAGATTGCCTTGTATCTAGTCTTCATTTCTACCCAGAGGCCTTTGCTGCATAGCTCCTTGGGTAAACCTCTCATCCTATGTTTGCATGACAGCCTATGGCCCATTGTACATGGGTAGATATTCTATCTCCTCTCTCTCTCTCTCTCTCTCTCTCTCTCTCTCTCTCTCTCTCTGTGTGTGTGTGTGTGTGTGTAAGACAAGCCCTCCTCACACAGTGCTGGTGGCTGTGATAGCCTTCAATTGTGATGTCGCCTCTGGTTTATGTAAAAAGTAAATTTGGTTGGCTGTGGGCTCACACCAAGGTACAAGAATCAGATTCCTGTGGCCTGGAGTTTGAGGCTGAAATCCCTATCATGGGCTAGTCTGTGGTGATCCACACTTATAATCCCAACAACTGGGAGCTGGAGGCGGGAGCAGCGGAAGTTGAAGGTCATCCTTGATTATGCAGTTGAGTTTGCGGCTAGCTTTTGATACAGGAACAGGAGGACCCTGTCTGAAATCCCAACTGCGAGGAAGAACTAAATATTCTCAGATAAAGAGGCCAAGGAAATGTTTTGATAGTGTAACAAGCCTTAGCAACTGCTTTTGCTACAAAGTACTGACTCTCTTCACAACTAAAGTAGGCAAGGGCGGGGGATACATGGTTCAGCAGTTCAAAGTACTCAATAGGCTGTGACCTGGTAACCTGAGTTCAATGCCACAGGAAGGAAGGTAACAACCAGCTCCTGAAAGTTGCCGTCTGTCTTTCACACTGGTGCTGTAGCGTGTGCATACACGCGCGCGCGCGCGCGCGCACACACACACACACACACACACACACACACACACACACACACACACACACACACACCCCGACAGTATCCTTTTAAAAACAGAAGCAGGTAGCGGGTGTGGTGGCCTGCATCTTTAAACCCAGCACTTGGGAGGCAGAAGCATGTAGATCTCTGTGTTTGAGGCCAGAACACCCAAGGCCACATAGAGAAACCCTTTCTCGACAAACAAAACAAAACAAAATAGAACGAGGCTGAAAACTGGATGGCCCTGCCTTCATTTTGCTTGTTTAACTTCCTTCCAGGAGCCTTCTTCCGTCTGCACAGGAAGCGGTCAACCAGGTGATGACTGTATCACTCCCCTCAGAGGCTGAGCTGAGGCATCTGTCAGGCTTTTACCTGTGAAAGGTGCCTAAAGGGCACCAGTTATTCTTTTTTTTTTTTTCTTTTAAACTTTATTTATTTATTTATTTGCCTTGGTGTTTGCCTGGAACTGGAACTACAGACAGTTGTTAGCTGCCATGTGGGTGCTGGGAATCGAACCCGGGTCCTCTGGAAGAGCAGACGGTGCTCTTAACTGCTGAGCCATCTCTCCAGCCCCGCACCAGTTATTCTTAAACTGGGAACTACCTTGGTCTCCGGGCAGCTAAGCGTCCAAGGCCACTGCTCACCACTAGGGGGCACTGGTTCACTATGGAGAGGCAGCTCCTAGAGCAGGCGCAGTCCCCTCCTGAGAACCTGCTTGTTCCCTCAAGCTTTAGGGACTTGAGGCCACTTTGCAGAAGCAGAACTCTGACAAAGATCAACTGGGCCTCACCCTACTTAATTACACATAGCTTTCCACCTCTGGCCCTTCTAAAACCTGAAGCTCAAGTCCCCAAATATGAACTAGGGGTCTCTTAAATCTGCCTCCCTTTTTAACATATGTTTAATAGTAAATAAATAAATTTATATATGTTTATTATGGATGCATAGGCACACATTGGAAAGTGTGGATTTTTGAGACAGGGCTTTTGTGTGTAGACCTTGCTGTCCTGAAACTCATTCTGTATATCAGGCTGCCCTCAGAGACCTGCCTGCCTCTGCCTCCCGAGTGCAGGAATTAAAGGCATGTGCCAGCACCGATAGGTATGTTATTTATTTTTTTATATGGAACGCTTCACGAATTTGAGTGTGATCCTTGTGCAGGGGCTCTGCAATTCTTCTCTGTATCGTCCCAATTTTAGTTATGTGCTGCTGAAGTGAGCACTATATTTATTTTTAAAGACAGGTCCTCACTCTATTGCTCTGCCTGACCTGGAACTTGGAGATGCTCATGATTCTGCCTCCCAAATGCTGGGATTAAAGGTGTGCACCACATGCCTAGGTTCAGATTTAAATACACAAGAGGTATGCTTAACAAAGAGCCACAACCAAGTATGTGAATTCTCTTCCTGGGAGATCAGAACTATTCTTCCATGCAATCTCATACACTAGGTTGGAAATCATCAGGGCTCAGACCCCTTCCTGAATGTGGCATTACAAGTTAATGCCCGCCATGCCCAGCACTACTAGCCCCTTCTTCACAGTCACTATGGGGATTTGATGAGTCATCTGCTTATGTATTTATTTTAGATTTGAGTGTTTTGCTTGCATGTATGTATATGCACCACCACATGCAAGCCTGGTGCCCACAGAGGTCAGAAGAGGGCATTGCAGCCCCTGGAACTGGAGTTAGGGATGGTTGTGAGCTGCCATGTGGGTGCTAGGAAATGAACCCAGGTCCTCTGAAAGAGCAGCCAGTGCTCATGAACACAGAGACATCTCTCCAGGCCCCTGATTCATCTTTTAGTGTTCATCTTTACCTAGAAAAACCATAGAAACTCTTCTAAGCTATTTAGTTTTATTCCCAGCACTTTATAATGCCAGGAACAGTTGATGGCTAGTTGTTTCTCTTTCAGTATAATGCATTTTAAGAGTTTATTACTTTACATGTAAGTGGGGTTATTTTTGCCTGCATGCATGAATATGCATACACACATGCCTGGTGCTCTTGAAGATCAGGAGAGGGCCTCAGATCCCCTGAGACTGAAGTTACAGGCAGCTGGTTGTGATCTGCCATGTGGTTGCTGAAAATCTCATGTATGGCAAGAACTCCCACCCATGTGCTCTGAACGGCTGAGCCAGTTCTTCACCTCTTTTCACAGTCCTTTGAGTTATTACTTTTTGAGACAAGATCTTCCTATATATAACCCTGGCTGTCCTGAAACTTGCTATGTAGATGAGTTTGACCTTGACCTTGAATTCAAAGAGATACTCTTGCCTCTGCCTGCTGAGTGCTGGGAGTAATGGTATGTGCCAGTCATGCCCAGAATGTGTACCATCTTTAAAACAAAACAAAACCCAACAAACTTTTATTTATTTATAATGTATATGAGTATTTTGCCTGAAAGCATGTATATGCACCATATGAGTGTCTGGTACCCCTAGAGACCAGAAGGTGGTGTCAGATCTCGTAGAGCTCGAGTTACAGATGGTTTTGAGCTGCCATATTGGTTCTGGGAACCAAACCTGGGTCCTCTGCAAGAGTAAAACTGCTCTGAGGGGATGAGACATCTCTCCAGACCCAACTGTCTGTGTACTGAAGTAAAGACAAAATGGGCAAAGAAAGGTATGGGTGAAGATATGTGGGCAGGAGCATATCCTAGAGTGGATTATTTTTTGGGGGGGGGGTTGTTGAGAGATAGGGTCTCTCTCTACATAGGCTGTCCTCCAACTCACTATGTAAAACAGACTGGCCTCAAACTCACAGGGAACTGTCTGTGCCTCCGAGTGCTGGGATTAAAGGTATTTGCCATCACAACTTCTGTAGTTTTACTTTTTTTCTGAGGTCTTTACTCTTTAGCGAAGGCTGGTCTTGAACTTCAGAACCCCCTGCAAAAGCCTCCCCAGTGCTTAGATTATAGGCCTCACCACCATGCCTACATGATTTTTGTTTTGCTTGCTCTCTCTTAAAAATGTTTATTTTAGGGTGTTTGTGTGTGTGTGTGTGTGTGTGTGTGTGTGTGTGTGTGTAAATATATTCGTTTGAGTACAAGTACCTGAAGACATCTAAAAGTGGTGTCCAATTCCCTGAATATGGAGTAAACTTCCTGACTTGGGTGCTAGGAACCAAATTTAAGTCCTCTGCAAGAAAAAGTTTTAAGACATCTCTCCAGCCGAATGTTTTTGGAGACAGGGTCTCATGTAGCCTAGTCTGGTCTCAAATTGTCTTAAGTAGCTGAAGCTGCCCTTGAATTCCTGATTCTGCCGGCCACTTCCAAGTGCTGGGTTCATAAGCACATGCCCCCACTCCCAGCTCAATCCTCCCTCCTCCCTGACAGGGTCCCACGTATCCCATGCAGCCTTGAACTTCTGATCCTTCTCCCAAGTGCTGGGATTAAAGGCGGGCACCAGTACCTAGACCTTGAATCTTCCTTTTTACTGTGATGTGTTGCTTACAAAACTCTTGACATCCACCAAGACTACGTGGACTGTTGTTAGCCCACCCATAGCTAGCTGAACTTGGCTGGCAGAGAAGCCTCAGGTGGCCCGAGGGCTGCAACAGGGACTTACCAGACCACACCAAGTCCAGGAGGATCCACATAGATGGTGGCCCAGCCACAGTTACTGCTTTAGAGGCGGGAACATGTGCCAGCAGCCCCTGGCCAAGAGCAGCCTGTAGCTCTAAGCCGCACGAAAGTCCAAGGAGACAGAGACTTCATGGTCCCAACATGCACCGCGTGCCTCTTACATCACTACAGGGCACCCCTTGCGAGAAAAGCGCTAAAGACAGTCGGTTGCCAGGCAACAAGACAGCTGCTCCCAATCAACTGCCAGCTTTTGAAAGCGGGAAAAGGAGATGCACGTGGCGAGTTGTGAGTACAGTTTCTTACTTTTCTTTTCTTCGTGTTCCTTTCCGTTCCCTTAAAGCCCCTTTCTCTTATTCCATCTCGTTTCTCGTTCCTGCTCTTTCCCATCCCCTCTCCTACCTTGAGCTAGGCTGACTGGCCAATGAAAGAGCAAAAGGAGGAAGAAGCAACCATCGTCCTTTGCGAGTGTATCTCTTGCTGCTGCTGAAGTCTTGGACATCAGGCCCCAGTTTCTCCAGACCGACTGGGACTGGATCGTCTGCTCCTTTTAGGATTTTTTTTTTTTTTTTTTTTTAATTTATTTATACATTTGCTCTGCCTGTAGGCCAGAAGAGGGCACCAGATCTCATTACAGATAGTTGTGAGCCACCATGTAGTTGCTGGGAATCGAACTCAGGACCTCTGGAAAAGCAGCCAGTGCTCTTAACCACTGGGCCATCTCTGGAGCCCTCCTCTTATGATTTTTAATAAGTTCAAAACAATTATTCTTTTCATCTTTTTTTTAAAAAGTGGCTTTTGAAACAGCTCCATGTAACCCAGGCTGGCCTTGAACTCCCTATGAAGCCAAAGATGAGCTTGAATTTCTGACCTTCCATCATCTACCTCCTAAGGGCTGGGGTTGCGGCCATATGGCACCTGGTGAGTTTTATGAGATGCTGAGAAGCCCGTGGCTTTGAGCATGCTGGGTGAGCATTCTTCCAACCCTGTCACATCCCTTTTCTAGGATATTGAAGCAGAGTTCTAAGATGTAGATAGACTGCCCTCAAATGTGTAACCCTCCTGCCTGTCTCCCAATGCTAGGATTAGAGGCCGTCTTCCTCTCCGCCCCGTCTTCCGCAATGAATGATGCAGATGGAACCCATAGCCTTGTGCTTAGTAGGCAAGCACTCGCCCATTGAGTTACACCCCAGCAAACACCCTGCAGTGTGGTCTGGATAAAAATGGCCCCACAGGGGGCTGGAGAGATGGCTCAGAGGTTAAAGAGCACTGACTGTTCTTCCAGAGGACCTGAGTTCAATTCCCAGCAAAACCACATGGTGGCTCACAACCATCTATGATGAGGTCTGGTGCCCTCTTCTGTAAAACTGTATGCATAATAAATAAATCTTTAAAAAAAAAAAAAATGGCCCCACAGGCCCACAGTGGCACTATTAGAAGGTGCAGTTCTGTTGGAGGAAGTGTGTCACTAGGGTGGGCTTTGAGGTCTCAGAATTTCAATCCCGACTGCTTTCTGTTGCCTGAAGATCCAGATGTAGAACTATCAGCTACCTCTCCAGCAGCGTGTCTGCTTGCACAACACCATGCCTCCTGCCATGATGATGGACTAAACCTCTGAACTGTAAACTGGCCCCAATATATATAACTTTTCTTTATAAGAGTTTCCATGGTCATAGTGTCTCTTCATAGCAGCAGAAACCCTAAGACATCAATTTTTGAAAACTAATGTTTATAATTTTTAAATTTATGTGCATATGCTTTTCTGTGTATACTTCAGATGTGTGCCAGCAGCAGCAGGAACTAGAAGAGAGTGTAGGACCCTCTGGGGCTAGACTTAAAGGCACTTGTGAGCTGCCATGTGGGGGCTGGGAAATGAACCCAAGTCCTCTGGAAGAGCAGCAAGTATTCTTACATACTGAGCCATCTCTCCAGCCCCTTTTTGTATTTAATTTTCTTTCTTTTTTTTTTTTTAAACTTTATTTATTTGCCTTGGTGTTTGCCTGGAACTGGAACTACAGACAGTTGTTAGCCGCCATGTGGGTGCTGGGAATCGAACCCAGGTCCTCTGGAAGAGCAGCTGGTGCTCTTAACCGCTGAGCCATCTCTCCAGCCCCTGTATTTAATTTTCTTAAAATTAAAAAGCAAGCCTGGTGTGGTGGTTCATGCCTTTAATCCTGACACTCAGAAGGCAGAGACAGGAGGATCTCCAAGTTCAAGCCCAACCTGGTTCACAGAGCCAGTTCCAGGGTAGTGAAGGCTACACAGAGAAACAAAATATTGTTTTATGTATCCTATGGGTGTGTGTATGTATGTGTACCCGCATACATGTTTGTGTAATCCATATGTATAGGAGCCTGAGGTCAAAGATGGTATTGGAACTGGAGGCTGTGGACTGTCATGACTTCCACGGATCTCAGAACACAAAAACACGACACTGGAGCCCAATCCTCAGGGCCACTCTGCTCCCTTTGTCATCCATCACTGTTCCGTAGCCAGGCTGACATATTTATTGGAAAAATTGAAAACACAGATGCAATGCATTATACAAAGAAAGGTCTTCATTCCATAATAAAAGTACTGTTGAGAGGAAATAAGAGCCGGTGGCCACCTGCCCAGAGAGGGTAGGCACACAGTGAAAAGTGGAATCCACTCATAGGGACTATTCTAATGGAAATTTGTGGAAAAGGTTAAAAACAGAAAGGGGGACATAAACAAACAAAACCAACCCCATCCCTACAAGTTTGAGAGTCTGTTATAAGCTTGAGACATTTAGGTTATCATCAAGATTTAATGGGATTCCTCGGTTTGTCCCTAGAATACTAATCCGTTTAACTTAGGGTCTTCAAACCTGAGGTAGTTGAGGGTCACCTGGAAAAGATGTCTGCAAGGTTCTATATACTCAGAACTGGATCCAGTCACATCTAACCAACCATTTCTGGCCTTGGCTCCCTGGAGAGGAGGCACTCCACCTCCGTTTGCTGGTCCTATGTTTAGGCTGGACCTGTGGGACAAGGGTGGCAAACAGCTGTTCTGAATCACTGTTGATGGCTGCCAAGTGTTGCGGTGATGGTTTCCAATCAGACAGTGTGCTGCTCTCCGAGAACCCAAGAGGTGAGGAGAGGGCAGAGACTCTGCTTGGAAGGCCGATATGGAGGATCCAAGATGGCAGAGAGGGGGCAGAGCTCATTTTGGTGGGATGATGATCCAGGATGGCAAGGCCACTCTTATTGGCAGGGCAGTGTTGGACCCAAAGAACTTTTCTAGCAAGGTTCCCAGAGATATGGAAAGGTCAGCTATTAAAAGTTAAAGTTAAGTCGGGCAATGGTAGCACACGCTTTTAATTTCAGTACTTAGGAGGCAGAGGCAAGTGGGTCTCTGTGAGTTCAAGGTCAGCCTGGTCTACACAGTGAGTTCCAGGACAGCCAAGGATGCACAAAGAAACCCTGTCTCAAACCACTGCTCCCCCCACAAAGAAATTAGGGTTAAACAGTGCTGGAGACCCTTCTACAACCAAGCCACCGACCAAGAATTAAAAGCTTCCCCAGACATAAGATGAGAATCAACTCCTAAGATGAGAAAGGTCATAGTAGACTAAAGGACCAGAATGACAAGTACTTGTGACCTCAAGTAACCTGGTGTAAAGCCTGGTGCCTGATTCGGAGACAGGATGTCCTGGAGGTGTTTGCTTCTCCCAGCTACTGGGTTAAGGGTTTATGTACAGACAGGTTTCTAGGAATAGTTCTGCAGTACAGTCAACAAGACATTTAAGTTGTAGTCTAACTTAGCTTTGGTTTTCTGAGTCTCAGTATGTAGCCCAGGCTAGACCTGAACTCATGATCCTCCTGCCTCAGACTCCCAAGTGCTGGGACTACAGGTCTGGTATAGTCATTTAAATGCCTTGCTCAAATAGGAACTAACCCCCCCCCCCCACACACATATCCTTAACCTTGTGGCCCTAGGAAATGGCAATATCAAGTTAAATATGAGACACAGCTGGCTTTGAGGTTTATTTTTTCCACCCCACCTAAGCCATTATTTTGTCAATTTTCTGTCCTGAAAAAAAAAAAATTTCATGTGTGCATCTGTATGAGTGTGTATGCCGCCAGCAGAAGGGGCATCGGATTCCTTGGAGCTGGGGTTAACAGTGGTTAAGAGCCATATGATGTGGGTATTGGGAACAGAACTTGGGTCAAAGTGCTCTTGACTCCAGAGCTATTTTTCTGGACCCCAAGTCCCTGTCTTAAGGATCTGTCTACACTCAGGAAGCAAACTTTAGTCTAAGGAGCCTCAGGAATGCTTTAAAAAGCTGTGAAGTTCCTTTTGAGCTCTAAGAAATTTTATCGACTGATTTATGAGCCCCTGGGTTAAAGACTCACATTTAGGTAGTAGCAGAGCCAACAAATCATGGTCTAGGCGGTGTGAGATGGCTTATACCTTTAAGGCCAGCACTTGGGAGGCAGAGGAAAGGAAATCCCTGTGAGTTCAGGAGCATATCAAGACTGAGGCTAACCAGGACTATAAAGTAAGACCCTGTCTCTAAAAAAGGTTATATATAATTTATATACACATATATAATTACTTTTAATTTTTTTTGAGACAAGGTCTCAGTATGTAGCCCTGGCCGTCCTTAAATTCGGGATCTTTGTGCCTCAGTCTCCTGAAGGCCAAGATTACAGGTATGCGCTAGCAAGCCTGGCTAGAGAAAAGCAGTTTCAGACTTGAGTTACACTGAAGAGATCTGATAGGACACGAAGCAGGGAGGACCCTTGTGCTGCCGACTTACCTCATGCTGGGGCTCTTATATTTTTGATACTCGAGATTAATGATTAGCGTTTTAAAAATGACTGGCTTTTCAGACAGGTGTGTTATTCAGAGAACCCTGCTCTATCGCTGTGCGTTTGGTTTCCTCTTGCTGGGACAGAGTGAATGTGAATGGTCTGACCTTAGAAGAAAAGACTGACCAAAGCTGGCCCATGCTGAGCACGTGGATTGGCTTGTCCTGGTCCCTGGACTCAAGACACGCTAAGCAGAGAAACATTCTTCTACTGCAGGTGGTAACTCCTTTAGCCCAAGGTGGAGGTCATGTGTCTCAGCAGACATCTGGGTTGCTGGGAGTTTCTGAGGTGCTGGCTTAGCAAATACTTGGGGACAGAGTGGGGAGTGAGTGGAGCAGGAAGAAGGGGATTGACTGATTCACAGTGATCGAAGATTAGTCTCGCAGCCGTTACCCAGCAAAGCCAAGCCGTGTCCTATTACAGACACATTCAAGGAAATTATTGCTGGCTGCCACCTAAGAGTTACAGATAAAGAAGATGCCACCTCCCTGCCCCGTCCCATGGATCAGAAGGTCACTTAATTGGCCCATTTGAGAGTGGCAAAGTACTATCCTGCTGCTTCTATCTAGGTGGGATGTCTTCTGTCCCCCATTCCTGTCTTCACGGGAGCAAGCTTGGACAGTGGCAGAGATGGTGTCACAGCCAGTAACCACCTTCCTCCCTCCTCAATGCTCCGAGGAACCTGCCTGCTTTGGAATCCAACCCCAGAAACGACTGGGTTTGGCTCTTTAGTCTTGTCTGTGAAGAATGATGGTGAAGGGCAAGCCTAGCCGGTCACCCTCAGCAGTCCTGATCGCTCCAATCATCTCTGGGGCAGTTGCTGCATGAAGATTGTTAGTAATAAATATAGAGTCCTACCCCAAGCTGAGTTCTCTTCCTGATGGGAGCAAGGGGGTCTGTTAAGTAGCACATGGAACCATCGTTTTCTGGTTCAGTAGGATGCAGAAGCAGGTGGCCGGAAAAGGAACCACTTCCAGTTCCTTTACATTTGTCCCTCCTAGGGACTTGCCTAGGTTTGATGGAAGGTGGCCCACGTGACATGGCACAGGAAGTCCATTCTAGGGATGTACTATTGCTGCTCATACCAGCTCCATTCCAGCATGTGATAGGGGTGTGGTCACATGCGCTCCTAAGAAAATGTCCCCTGAACAGCTGGGTCCCTGGCACCTTTTTATTTTATTTTTTTTTTAACTCTGGTGCTCCCTGATTTGTGAAGGTGGACAGAGGCCATGGGATGTCACCCAGGGTCAGAAAGTAAAGGCACTAACTCTGCTTCAGGCTTCAGAGGAGAGCTGTCACCCTGGGGAGTGGCCTTGGCTGACAGAAGGAAGAGCTGACTGGGAGCACCAAGGCATGTGGGGGCTTCCTCTCAGAAGGCTCAGAGCTTGGGGTGGGGGGTTGGAACCCTTTTTGGGAAAGTTGGCTATGTAAAACTTTCAAAATATAAAACCAAAAGACCCAAACAACCACCTAATAATAAGCAGGAGGGGATCCATCAAACTTCCAAAAGTGTAGTGTGGAGGGAGCCATGGCTTTGACGTTCTCTGCCAGGCTGTTTGTCCTGCTTCCTCTGACTCTGGATTCAGATGGCGTCTGGTTTGGAATCCAGCGGAGTTCAGATGCTCACAAGTTTGTGCAAATGACAAAATGCAAAAGACTGAGAAGGAGGGGAAAGAGAACAGGTATAAGATGTCCCCTCTCCCAGCTCTCAATGACAAGAAGCCCCTCTAAGGATACGACTGGTGAGGAAGTGGATATTAGGAAAGAGAGCTGGCCACGTTGCTGTTTTCTGTGGACCTGAGCTTGCGCATGGCTGACGCTGACCTGCCTGTACGTCAGGGGCGTAAGGGAAGAGCTCATGCTTTCATAGAGAGCTGGTGTCATGAAGAGACACAATGAATGGGGACCTGGTGTGTCATGATGGGGAGTGTCACAAACAGAAGGGTAACAAGGATTTACATTCTGACGGGAGGGGCGTTGGCTCTATTCTTTTTCAGGTATTGCTTCGTGAACAGTAGGAGGCGATGATGCTTCCGTCCCTAAAAACAAAACCAACAAAAAACCATTTCATACAGAACCTCATGTATACACGAATTCTTCATGGCAGACTGTCGCCATGTGAGACGCTCAAGCTCATGACTGCCATACTTTGTTTTTAAACAGCCCTTAAAAAAAATTGTGTGTGTGTGTGCGCGTGTGATGTGTATGAGTGTAGGTGCACACATGCTAGGTTCAGATTGTGTGAATCAAAGGACAAATTTTCTGGGAATTGGTTCTATTCTTACTGAAGAAGTGAACTCAGGTCAAGAAGCTTTGCACTTTTACCTACTAAATCATCTTCCTGGCTCCACACTGCGGTCCGCTGCTGGCTCTATAGCCAGAACCTCAGAATTCCTGTGTCTGTCAGATCTCCACTAGCCATTATGCCTCCACTATAGCATGCTAGCAAAGCTGCGTGCATGCGTGTGTGCGTGTTTGTGTGTGTGTGTGTGTGTGTGTCCCTCCAGGGTGGTGGTGGTGGTAATTCAGTGTTCTTCCAAGTTGGAGTCCCAGAACCCACATGACAGCTCACAACTGTTTCTATACCCAGAAAATAAAAATAATCTTTAAAACCAAAACAAACAAGATTAGTAACCAGTGACTAAGACACAGGTCACTGGTCCATGGGGAGGTTTATAATACCCAGTTTTTTGTTTTTGGCTGTTGCCTAGGGCGGCTACAAATTCCCAATCTTTAGGCCTCTGTGTTAGGTTTACATGCGTGCACCACACAGGTTAATGCTCAAGCTTTTTAATTCTCTATGATGTGCCCATATTTAGGTTTGAAAGTTATTTAGGGATGAAAAGGGGAGAGGAAGAGGAGGAAGTGGCAGGCGGGAGAGACCTGTTCTGTTAGGGGAAGGCCCCTCCCTTCTGTGACAACAGCACTAAGTACCCGAGGTACGCTTACCTTCTTCCCAGCCCTCGGCAACACCAGCCAGCTCATAGTGTTTCTTCCGAAGCTCCCCTAGTTTTTGACGCTCCTTCTGCAGGTCGTTTTCCAGCTCCAGCACCCTAACCTGTGGAAGAAGGGCATGAGAGAGTCTGGCATTGGCTTAATATAGTTTAAAAATCTTACCCTTCTGAATGTTCTACCAATGAGCTATGCTCCACCACTGGATCTGTCAGTCTCTGTCTCTCTTTGGAAGTAGAAGGGATTGGATCCAGGGCCTCATGTATTATGGGAAAGTGCCCCTACTCCTGAGCCACACCCCAGCCCCTCACTGGGGGATTCTAGGCAGAGGCTCTACCACTGAGCCACACCCCAGCCCCTCACTGGGGGATTCTAGGCAGGGGCTCTACCACTGAGCCACACCCCAGCCCCTCACTTGGGGATTCTAGGCAGGGGCTCTACCACTGAGCCACACCCCAGCCCCTCACGGCAGGGGCTCTAAGACCAAGTGACACCTCGCCCTTCTAAATGCTCCTTTGTCCACTCTTGTCTTTGTCTTTAGACTCTTTCTTCCATCACATCCTCCCCATTTCCACAGTTTGCTCCAATCCACTTGATGGCTGGTGAGCCTGTTAAGGCTACAACACAACCCCAAGTTTAATTCCCCTTGAGACAGAGTCACACAAAGCACAGACTGGCCCTTGATCCCTCACCTCCCTAGTGCCAGGATTACAGGTCTACAACACAACATTAAGCCTTCTCTACCTTTTTCTCCATTTTAATTATGTGTATGTGGGGGGGGGGGCGTATGCAAGAGGTGTTGGATCCCCTAGAGCTGGAGTTACAGGTTGTTGTGAGCAAATGCTGTTGTGAGCCATGGTTGTTCTTTTTTTTTTAACAGTCTTGCTATGTAGCCCACACTGGCCTCAAATTCATGGTAGACCTCTTGCCTCACCCCCCTTCCCCCAGTGCATGCGCACACCTGACTTCATTTCCCCCTAAGGTACTCTCTTTCTCTCTGGCTTCTCCCTGGAGCAACGATACTTGGGACTGACGTGCAGGGAATGGAGACCTTGGACATGGCCATAGTTCTCTTACCTGAGAATCCATCTCCTGGCGCTTGATCTGGGTCAGCGTCATGCTTGAGAAGTCCATACTTTCTGCAAAGATGGATATAGGAAGGGTCAGTCAGATAATGTCCACAGCTGTCACCTAACTTTGAGGACAGTGGCGATCCTCTACTGCAGTGCCTTTGCCAACATAATGGTTCCAAGTTCAACGGTTCCCACAGGCTCCTAATGGTGGCTGCTGTTTTGGGGAGGCTGTGGAATGTTTAGAAGGCTGAACCTGGCTTGCAGAAGTAGATCCCCAGAAGCAAGCCTTTCTTTGTGTGTTTGTAAGTGTATACAGGGGCACAGTATATACAATCATGTGTGTGAAGATGCACTGGACACGTGGATCCAAGAGATTGACCCTGGTGATAAGCGATGGAAACGTGTTGGGGCGTGTTTGTGGGGGAGTTTCTATACTAGGTTAAATGACGTAGGAAACCCTAATCTAGATGTTCCATGTATTGGGTCTGGACGGAATTAAAAGGCGACAGTGGGAAGTAGGCGCGATCGATTGTAATCCCAGCACTGTGCGGCAGAGGTGAGATCTCTGAGAGTTTGAGGACAGCCTGCGGAAAAAGCTGAGTTTCAGGCCAGCCAGAGCTTACAGTGAGACACTGTCTCCAAAAGTGACAGACAGACAGACCTCCAAAAAGGAGAGCAATTGAGCAAGGCAGGGGTGGGGGTGGGGAGAGCTGAGCACCACATTCACCTGCCGCTGCTTCCTGACTGTGATGCAATGTTACCAGCTGCCCTACACCCCTGCTGCCGGGAATTCCCTGCCTATCCATCACTCTGACTGTGCCCTCAGAGTGTAAACCAAAATAAACGCTCCCTCCCTCCCCCACGTTTCCTCCCTCTTCCCTCCCTTCCTTTTCCCAAACAGGCTTTATCTGTGTCAGCCCTGGCTGTCCTAGAGCTCACTCTGTAGACCAGGCTGGCCTCAAACTCACTGAGATCCACCTGCCTCTGCTTCCTGAGTGCTGAGATTTAAGGCATGTGCTACCTCTGCCCAGAAAACTCTACCTTCTTAAATTTTATTTTTTCACACACTTATTACTGTGTGTGCACACATGCATATGTCATGCTTGAGAATGGAGGCCAAAGAGGCCACTTCTCTTCTTCCATCATTTGGGTCTCAGGCATTGAACCCAGGACATCAGACTTGGCAGCAGGTACCTCTGAACCATTTACCAGTCCAAATCCTTCCTTTTTAAAAGTTGCTTTTATCAAGGTCTTTGGTCTGCCCACAAAAATGAGAAAATTAACTAATTCATGCGTAACCAGGGGCTGAGTCTTTGGGGACAATTAGACTTGTAGTCAGTTTTCTCTGACCTCAGGGAAATAGCAGAAGGAAAATCTACTTAATAGCCTGCCATTCTAGCAAGGTGGTGGTGGCTCACTAGCACTCAGGAGACAGAGCAGGCAGATCTTTGTGAGTCCAAAGGCAGGCTGGTCTGGTCTACAGAGTGAGTTTCAGGACAGCCAGAGCTACATAAAAAAACAAACATCAAATCATCCTTATGCATTCAATGCAGATGCAGGTGGACCTCTATGAGTTTAAGGCCAGGACTACAACTACGTAGTAAAGTCAGAGAGACAGGGAGGAGAATGTGTTATGGGGGAGAATAAATATTGTAAGAGACTCAAAAAATCTGGCCCCACACACATTAGTAAACACACACATACATACCTATATACCTACACCACACAGAAAAGAGAAAAGAGGAAGAAGAGGGGGAAGGAGGACGAGGAAGAGAAGGAGGAAGAGGAGGAGGAGGAAAAGAAGAAGAAGGAGAAGAAGAAGGAGAAGAAGAAGAAGAAGAAGAAGAAGAAGAAGAAGAAGAAGAAGAAGAAGAAGAAGAAGAAGGCGGCTACCTGTCTCCTCAATTTGAGATTTGCCGGAAATGGTTGAGGCCACCACAGCGGCCGTGGCCTGGTTCACTCCTCGAGAGGCCTGCTGCAGCTGGGTTAGATTGCTGCTGCCCTTGTTAGCTTTCACCTGTCGGGACAAAGGATATTTATGTTCATGCTACACAAGAAGCAGCAAGGACCAGACCACACAGTTGGCCTGGTGATGCTCAGCGTTCACCTACTGTTACCACCAGTCAACCTCTGGGGTCAGCCCCTGCCTAGAGTGAAAAGTCACCCCTGGCATATAGGTTGGGTTACCATACATTCTAGCTTGAACAGTTATCTGCATGAACTCTTCGTCTATGGGAAAACCTGGGATCCCAAGAAATAAGGGAGGAATAAAGAACATTCATGGGGTAAAGTTCTGTTTCATTGGTGAGGAGACCTTGGTCAATAGCTTTGCCTGATGGCTAAATGGGGCAGTGGTTCAAGTTCAGAGACAAGAGAGGGACAGACAGTGCTTACATGTGCTCCAACACTGAGCCATGCCCCAGCCCCTCACTGGGGAATTCTAAGCAGGTGCTCTACCACTGAGCCACACCCCAGCCCCTCACTGGGGGATTCTAGGCAGGGGCTCTACCACTGAGCCACACCCCAGCCCCTCACTGGGGGATTCTAGGCAGGGGCTCTACCACTGAGCCACACCCCAGCCCCTCACTGGGG
>PVIH01014608.1:0-53015 GCA_004025045.1 Sigmodon hispidus | reverse complement strand
CGGACATTTACCCAGCCTCCATTGCTTCACTCAGAAAACAGCCCAAACTCATCAGTTCTCTTTGTTGACCTTAATCATACTGTAGGAGGAGAGCAAAAAAGAGAAGACAGATTTCCAAAGGGCATGGGTGGGTATCATTGTAACATCCCTGCAGAAGAGACTGTCAAAGAGGTTGACCTCAGCAAGGTTACCCTCAATCACTGCAGTCTAGATACAGACCCAGTGTTAACACCACACACACACACACACACACACACACACACACACACACACACACACTCTCCTGCATCACTCCGCCTTCTTTGTTTTAAGGTCATCTGGTGAGAGGTGACAAGAAGGGACATTTCCAGCAGATGTTGACTTAGGTAGAATGTTATATTTTGTCCATTTTAAAATGGCAGAACTTGTTTCTAAGAGCAAGCAATGACCTTCTGTAGATGGGAAGGTCAAGAGTAAAATAAGAAAATCTAACACTGCCCCGCCACAGCTTCCTAGAATAATGGAATGCTTGCTGTGAGTTAGGTCTTCCCTAGCATAACCCTGCTCAAGCAACATGGTGGATTTTAGTCTAACCATTATACCTGTGTATCACCACACTTATTCAAATACGATATACCATACAAAGATAAATATTTATTAGGGAGAGAGCAAGGAATTACAGATACAAAGAGCAATTCTAGGAGATTTGGAACTTCCACACTGGACATTCAGCTTCCTCCCAGAGAGCATAGGAACCCAACAGGCAGTCTGGTTGGTATTCAGGGCCTCGATCAAACCTGGCCAAGCCCATCAGGGTTTGGATCTTCTGAGGTCATTAGGGATATGCTGAGGTCACTAGTGCTTCCCTGGAAAACCCCAACATTCTACTACATGTGTGTTGTTTTTTTATTTGTATTATATCCTTCCCTTCTTGTAGGGAGCCCATTGAGCAAAATCGTTATGAGAACCCATTATTAAACAGATACAGTGAGTTGTACGAGGGATTTTAGGTTTCCCACTAGAACAGAGACTCAGCTGCATGTCTCACTGACCTGGATGTGACCATCATCTTCTCATCTTCTCTTCACTCTTGTTGTGTTTCTCTACAGAAGCCACCTTTCCCCCAGGAATTGTTTGTTTGAAGAGGATTGCAAGGCCATGTGCAGACTGATTTGAACTGCTCATCAATAGACTTTAAATATGTGTCTTCAGGGGTCCTTATGTGAGTCAAGGGCATCATTCCAGTGCAGGTGGCTCTGATTGCAAAAGCCTCCTGCTGTGAGGAGAGAGAGAGAGACAGAGAGAGAGAGAGAGAGATCTTTGGACCTGGAGAAACCTGGAATCTAATGCTGGTGTCTTCACAGAATAGCTACTTAATATATGGGCTTTAATTTTCACTTTATAAAGTCCGTGCCCACCCCCTCAAAAAAAATCTTTAAAAACAGCTTAGTCTCTTCCCTCCTCCCTCCCTCTCTGACATTTTGATGGAGATTTTTGTATGGTTTTAAGCCACAGTCAAGACTGTTCCCAAATGAGTAAAGCATGCATAAACCTACTGCGTTTTCAGAAATATTATTGATTTCTCTTCATTTTATTCCACCCCAGTCCAACTTTTGAGCCTGGGCAGCCTATGTTAATCTTTTGAGGTAGGAGTGGTTTATTTATAGGTAGAAGACACTTTTCAGGCAATAAATAACTTCACATAAAAAGAATGACTAAAATTACCCTCCCAAAATTCTAGGGGACATGATGGTCTGCATACATTTGATCTCCTGACAGAAATTGGCACCTATCACTGTCATCCCAGAAATGGAACTGTTACATCTGATGGAAGCCAGGCCTCAGGCAAGAGAATTACTGTCAGTGCTGCCTCCAGAAGGCCCAGGCACTTTTGGACATATAGAGTATTTCTGTTCATGCACGTGACCATTGCCCTTCTGTTAACGCCATGTCATCTGCTTCAGTTCTGACAAAGAGAAGAGAGCTAGCTCCTTGCCCACCTGTGTAAACATGAATAATTGGTGTTGGCATCACCGGAACCTGTGTTTCATAGAACTAACAGACATGTGCTTCTGTGTGTATGCATATATGCATGTAGGCATACTCACTCACCCTAAGTAAATATGTAAAGCTACACACATATATTTGTATAAAATATAGAACAGCATTCTGGGAAAGTTTTTTTTTCCATAAGAAAGTTGTAGCATCCTTAAACTTAATGATAAAATGATCAACACTTTGAGCATCCTGTAATGAAATTATCTGGATGGATGGCCATTTTTCCACCTAACTTTTTTCTTTTAGTTTTTATTTCATTTTACCATGGATAGGGTGGGGCACATGCAATGCTGCAGTGCATCTGTGGAGTTGGAGGACAACTTTTTCAGGCGTTATGTAACAGGTTTGTCTTTGGACTGCCAGTTCCCAAATAATGACACAGAGATTTCTTAATAATTATGAAAGCTTTGTCTTAGCTTAGCCTTGTTCCCAACTAGCTCTTAGAACTTAAATTAGCCCATTTTTATTAATCTGCATTCTGCCACATACTGGTTATCTCTCCTCAGTTCTGTATTTCTGACTTCCTCCAGCCTCTCAGATTCCAGGACTTCTCTCCATAGAAGTCCCTCCTACCTAGCTATCCTCTCCTGCTTAGCTATTGGCCATTTAGCTCTCTATTAAACCAATCAGAATGTGCAGAGGCAGGTGAGGTAAAACAGCAGTGACACATCTTCACACGTGTGATCAAATGTCCCACAACAGAGCTGGTTATCTTTTTCTGGCTTTTTTGAGTCAGGGTCTCTTGTTTCTGCAGCTGTGTTTAGCAGACTTCCTGAGGATTCTGCTGTCTCTCTCTCCAGTCTCCCCTTCGCAGTACTGGGATTGCAGGTGGAAGCCACTGGATCTGGCTCTGTTACATGGGTTCCCGGGATTGAACTCAGGTTATCAGGCTTGTTGGCAGGCACCTTCTCTGAACTGTACCCCTGAACCATCTCTCAGCCCTTATACACAGCTCTTTTTCACCCTCTTGAAGTTGTTACTATGAAAAGGTTATTGGAATTTTTTTGGTATGATTGTACTTTAGAACTACACATACATATGATATGTGTTATATGACAAAATTACTATGAGTTCTCTGGTAAAATTTGTTGTAAATTTGACATAGATACTAGTTGATTTCATTATACTTATTTACCTTGATATTGGAAGATTTGGATACCCTGTTGTCAATGATCATTAACTCTCCATTTCTGCATTATAAATTTTTCCCAATGTTTGAAGCTTAAAACAATGCATATTTGTTTTCTCAACCAGTTTTAGACTTCCAGCAGTACATGGGTAGCATCACTAGATTACTCTGGCACTCTTGCCTTCTCTCCCTTGCCTTTCTCTCTCTCTACTCTCCCCCATCTTTTCCCCTCTCTCTTACCCCCTCTCTCTGGATTGCTTATGGACTTGTCAAACTGTGTGTTAAAAAGGCTGGGAAATGAAGCATAGCTTAGCAGGATCCCTAGAATACTTTCACTAATCGCACTCATGATGCTGTTGACAGGTCCTCACCATGTCTTATGCATTAGGGATATAGGGTTATTCTCAACATAACAGCAGTGTTTCCCCAGAGCAAGAGATGAGAGACACTCAGACAAGTGCTGCAGAGTGTCTCCTATAGCCAGTCTGAAAGTGCATGTTTTACCATCACATCTGCCACAGGCTATTGGTCACAAGATGCAGTGTAGGAGGCAATGACCTAGAATGTGAATCCAGAAAGTAGGGATCACTAGTAGAGGCTGACAACCAAAAAGCACATTAAAATAGTGTGTGTGTGTGTGTGTGTGTGTGTGTGTGTGTGTGTGTGTGAATATATAGTATGTAAATAAGCAATATAAAAATTTTAATATCAGATACTTGCTTTTAATACCAAATTATATTCCTGGCAGCAGGCACCTTTACCCACTGAGCTATCTTACGGGCCTATATTTATAAAATTTAAAAGATAGAATACACAAAATGAATAATCTGATGTTCTCAAATCTAAGACCTTAACTTTCTTTTGCAAATAGATGTTATCCTAAGTAACAGTAATGCAAATAGAAATTAAGGAGATTGTAAAGGGAAGGAAAGAAAGGAAGTGTGGTTTCTGGTTGGAAATAAAAATTACTAATTTTTGCTTTGTAAATCCTCAGCTGATTATTTCAGCTTTCTAATGAAATGTTTTGCTCCCACCTACTTGTTCCCAAATACCTGACAGCCACTTTCCAAATAATTGACTCAGAAGAGCTCATGCTTACTACTAGCTAACACTTACACTTAAATTAATCCATAACTCTTATCTGTGATTGGCCCTGTAGCTTGCTACCTTTTCTATATAGCATTCTCATCTTGTTTTTTCATGTTTGCTGGCCACTCTCTGACTCCACCCTTCCTCATCCTAGACTTCTCCTAGTCTAGCTCTGGTGTTCAATCTCTTCCTGGCCAGCTATTAATAATCAGCTTTATTATTAATAATGAGCACAATCCACAGCATTTCTCCTTTTTGTCTAATTAAAAGTGGACATTGTCAAAAAGTTTCCCCCACTTCAAGGCCTCATAAACTGAGCTGTTTTGCTTCCTTTTCAGTGGATTAAGTAATGGCCACTTACAGACTGATATAACCTGTGGTTTATCTGAGAAGAGGTCAGAGCGGGTTTTATGGCACTGACTTTGGGGTTTATGAGACTATGCTGAGGCTCTTTGGGGATTTTTGCATGTATAAGAATCCAAGCTACCATAAATAGCATACAGAGACCTAAAGCAGGAAATGTAGGCCTTCCCACATAACTCTCCTAAACCATTTCTTCCAGTGAATCAGTGGTGAGGCCTGAAATGAGTCTGCACCTGCTAGGGAGTTCTTCTACCTAAGCTGAGCTGTCTGGCAGTACATCTTAATCCAGAGCTGATTGGCAGGACCCAACCATCTCTGTGATAATTGGTAGGCACCACCGTGTTTGAAAGTGACCTACTAGGTCATTTCAGTCCCTCTGTGACCCAGATTTGAGAATTCAGTGCATTCCAGGGTGTGAAGTTCCTGGCAAAGTCCTTGGTGCAGCGTGAGCACTAGACAGACATCAGCTTCCCAAGCCATCCCAACTCTGCTGCTATACAGCACAGAAAGAGTTTTAAATGACAATATTTGTGCAGCTGCAAATAGAAAACAGAAGCCAAAACCTACATTTGTACCGCTCTCTGGCCAGTCAACAGCCCTGGGATGGGAGCAGAAAGGCTGCATTGATCACAAGCCCAAGACAGCTTGCCTAGGATTTTCTATAAATACCTACAAAGAGGTGTGGGAATATGAAGCACTGGAGAAGAAATTGTCATTTAAGTGAAAGGCCAGCCAGCTGGCTTGGGTTATTCAAGATGGCAAAGCCCCTGAAATGAATAAAACATCTAGATCTACATACCCAGCCCCAAGCTCTGCCCCCACTTAGCCAATGACAGGTACGGCTCTTCCTGAAGCATGTTTCCCAGTGTCACATTCCCTGAGAGCACGTGACTACTCGGGACTCATCTCCTTTTTGGGTTGTTCTTTTAGCCCAGTTTAGAATTGTCTCTGCCTCCATGACTCCCCTTTTCAGAGTTTCTGAATTATTTCACCAAATTTTCTGCACTAGGTTTGGTTGCTGAATTAGTGTGTTAGTGCTGTGATAAGGGAAAGACCACAGACAAGGAGCTGAAGCAGCAACAGTGGCACTCAGCGCTGATGCCAGAGTCTAGATAGCAGCAGGACTGCTGCCCCAGGAGGGAGCCTCACCCTCTCTCCTGTCCTGACATGGCATGGTGCACACTCGCTCTCCCTCCCTCCATCCCTTCCCTCACACGCGTGTGTGTGTGTGTGTGTGTGTGTGTGTGTGTGTGTGTGTGTGTGTGTGTGTCTGAGAGAGAGCTCTCTATTGTCTCTTCTTATCACAAGGACCTGTGGTGATATATTGTATATTTAATAAGAATAGTCTGGGATATCAGAGGACAGTACTGGCTGCTCTTCCAGAGGACCTGGGTTCATTTTCCAGCACCCACATGGCAGCTCACAACTGTTTGTAACTCCAGCTCCAGGGGATCTGACATCCTCACACAGATATACATGCAGGCAAAACACCAATACACATAAAACAAAAATAAATTAATCATTTTTAAAAATAAATCATTTTAAAATGTATGTATATATGTGCATATACATATGTGTGTGTGTGTGTGTGTGTGTGTGTGTGTGTGTGTGTGTGTGTGTGTGTGTGTATAGATGGTTCCGCAGGTAAAGACTAAGAGCCCTGAGTTCAGTACCTGGAACACAGAAAGATGGCAAAGACAAAACTGACTCCACATGTGTGCTATGGGATTTGACCCTATTCAGCTCTGGCTGTCCTGGAACTTGCTTTGTAGACCAGGCTGGCCTCAGACTTACAGAGATCCTCCTGCCCTTGCCTCCCAAGTGCTGAGACTAAAGGCGTGGGTCACTGCTCCCTGGCCTTCATGGCTTGGCCCTGGGTTATTCTGTCCTCTGATATTCCAGACTAACTTTATTAAATATACAATATATCACCACAAGGACCCAGAGCCAAGGTCCCTTCAGGCCACTTGTCACACCACTATGATTTCATCTAATGCTTATTACCCTACCCTGCAGTCTCCAAAAGAAGGACCTTTGGTGAATTTTTATAGGCCATGGCATTGTTCCTAAGTCACTTTTCCCTTAATGTCTTTCTTTTCCTCACAGAGGCTTGAACCCAGGTCCCAGGTCCTATGGCCATAAGCAAACACTGAATTATATCCCAGGCTCATTGTCTTTGGTAACACTGTAACATTTTGTACTCTAGTGATTAAAACAAGAGTTTTTTAAAAAAAAATAAATAAATAAAACTAAGGATTGTGTTCACTTACAATGAACAATTAAATCTTAAAATCGGGGATTCTAATAAGTTTATTTTGACCATAGGCTTTTAGAAAATAAACTCTAGCCCAGATTGTTTTAATTATCATACAGTTTTATTGCTTGCCCCCAAATTAATGAATAGATAAATAAGACTGTTGGTAAGGGGAAGTAGCTATGCTAATTCTTTGGTAATGTTGGTTTTATTTGGATAACTCTAATTTCCCTGATAATGCTCAATTTCTATAAACACACATAAACCACTGAAGGGAAATCTGCATCATTATCACATTTGAGAATTACCTGATCTTCAATTATAAATAAGCTAGTCCACCAGTTATGTATTTATCCTCAGTGATGTGACTACAGTAGAATTTAGAACGGTGTATAGTGATGTGTTCTTCAAGCATGCAGTGATGCCACACATGGTGTGTGGATCTGGCTGTGAAGAGATGGGAAAGGCAGAAACGGCCCTACCCTGTGGAGGCTGACAGCCTAGTGGACACAGGACACAAGACAACAAAGTATTACTGCTTGGGAAGCATGCCGCCTCTGACTCTGGCTTCACACAAGCTTTTTATTTTCTCAGTTGCTCATGTAACATTTTTCATGAATTTCATAGGAAAGAATTTTTAAAAGACATAATAGCTTTACATATATAATCTATGATCATTGAATTAATCCTTTAATTATTTTCACTTTGCAAAGCTGAAGAGCCTCTTTCTGGAGGTCACTTAATCCATCCCAGAGTCTCTTCACATATTGCTATGGAAACCAGCCTGGATACAGAGGGGTTGAATTGAATATGATGGTTGAATTCTCAGAAGTCATTAGTTGGGTCTAGGTGCTAGCTCTGCTGTGTGCCAGCCCTATGACTGGGAGTAAACTATGCCACCTCCTCAGTGTCATTGCCTAACCCATCTGGTCACACTTGCAAAGGTGACATCATCAAAAACAGCCATATTTAAAGCTCATAGATCTCCTGAAGTTTTTCCTTTTATTTTTATTTATTTATTTTAGTAATCATCATTAAAAGTAGTATTTCAGTATTCATCTTTTACTAGTCTGATTACAGCAATTTTTAAATTATACACATACAAAGCTTAGCTTCTTTTAAACTGTTTTATATATAAAGCCTAAAGATGTTTTTATTAATTGAGTCTTAATATTGGATATCTGTTATAATTCATAGAAGTGTCATAAATACAGAATAAAAATCAAATTCTAATTTGGTAGCTTTAAAACAAATAATTATTTTAAGTATATCACTTTTGTTGCCATTAGTACTTGAATTGTATATCCACTTATAAATTTTTCCAGTGCTTCAACATTACTGGGCCCTGAAACAAATTATATTAAGAAGTCTTTACCAATATTTCCTTTTAACTTTGCATTATATATACAAATAAATATCTATATACATATTTGTGTATATATAATATATATATTCCCCCTAAAATTACATTAGAAATGTATTACCTTTGGTTCATTATCCTGCAACTTTGTCTTAGGCATGATAAAATAATCGAGGCAAGTCTTCATAAACTGACATTAATGCAAAACTATGTCTGCAATGGGGAATTAACAGGAGGACCTCTTTCACCATGACAGACAGTTAAGAGTAGATTTCTGTAAAGCTACTAGACTTTTTGTGCTTAAGTCACTTTTTTGTTACAGACTGTTCTTAATTTTTATTTTGAAAGAAATAAATTTGCTTTTCTTTAGAACATATTTTGATCCTCCAGCTAAGAGGTAAGAAACATAAGGAGAGTAATTATAATGGGATTTAAATAATTCACTTAACATTTCTTTGCCAATAAAATAAAGCATGTTCTCTTGGGCTTTTTAAATACACTCTACAATATGTCTTTCAATTTACTAGTATTATTTTTAAAAACACACCGCACTGGCCACATACTGCTTGACAGCTATTGATTCCCAGCAACAGATCTGGCAACCACTCAAACAAATGGCCTTTCGGATTTTCCAGTAAATCTGAATGACTGTGGATAACTCCCCAAATCAGGTCAGATGCAATGTCTCTGCAGAAGCCTTTGCCGGGGTACTGCATGTTCACATGAGTTCTTTTTGTGTCTCATAGTCATCTTCATTTATTTACCAGCCTTCTAAATTTTTCATTCTAAATAGCAACGTCTCCCTTTATGAACCATGAGGTCTTTATTAATTAAACAGAGTAGTCAGCTGGACTGATTTATTCTGTATCCTTAGCTGAACAAATAAATCAGAAGGGGAAATATTTCTAATACTAGAATGTTTTCCAAGCCAGTAAATCTAGGATTATCTCATCATACTGATTATGTCAAAGAGCATTAGCCACTGTGCTCACTAAGACATAAAATTGAATGGTAGACTCAAGACTGGCTCCACTCCAGCATTATAGGCAGAATTCCAAGGTGTTCTTACACTAATCAGAAAGCCCTAATTATCAATAAAATGCACTGTGATCATTTCTTGAATGTCTACTCTTTGCCAGGCCCTTTACACATACCACCTGGGCTTGAGACGTCCTGCCTCATGGGTTCTGAGTATTTTGTATATTTTGTTTTGTTTTTAAAGATCCAGTTGTAGACTTTCTTTGTTCCTTTTTTTTCTAGTTATGGGAATTACACATTCAATATTTAGAGATGTGTGTACAGGTAGGGTTTTATGGTGGTGGTGGTGTGTGTGTGTGTGTGTTCTTTACCAATAAAATCAAGCTATTATCTTAGGCTTCTTTGTTTACAGAAAAGTATACTATGAATATAAGATTAGTCAAACAAGTATAAATTACAGTGTGTAAAATATGTTACAGTATATGTTATCTTTGAGTGCATTCACATTTTGTCAGTAGTCTTGATGATTTGCGGGAATTTCCTTGCACCAGGTTTCTACTTGGCCCTGAAATGCCTTCCATTAAGACATCGCTTTCATTCCTCTTCCCTTCTATCCCTCCCCCAACCTCATGTTCCCATCCCCACCCACCCCAAATTTGCCCAGGAGATCTCTTCTTTTTCCCCTTCCCAGGAACATTCATGCATCTCTCTCTAGGTCCTCCTTGTTACCTAGCCTCTCTGGGGTTACGGGTTCCATCATGATTCTCCTTTACTTTATAGCTAATATCCACTTGTGGGAATCCTAGCAATGGGAGCAGGTCCTGTCCTTGGCTCTTTGGCAAGCTATTAGGAGCCTATTCCTCAGACTGGGTCCCCTTACCAAGCCTTAGTATGAAGAGAGGAGCTTGGTCCTACCTCAAGTTGATATGCCATGCTTTGTTGACACCAAGGAGGCCTGCTCCTTTATGAACAGAGACACAGGAGGAGTGAATTTATAGATTCAGTATAGGGGTGGGTACTTTAGTCAGGATGTAAAATAAATGTATAAATTTAATTTTTAAACAAGTCTTGATGAAGGTTATTAACAAGAACAGATATTGGATATACCTTTCTAACGTCAATTGTAGGGTGTCTGTAACTGTGTTTTTTTCTTAGATGTCTTGATTTTGATTATTTTTGAGTTAACAATTTGCCAATGTCTAAATGGTTACATAGTTAATATCTCAAGAATGAGACTATCACTTGTAAAATGTCAAATAGCAAAGTATGTAACTGAACTTATCCTGCAGATAATTGTTTTCTTACTTCCTACTCTCCCCATTCAGGTAACATGGGAAGGAGTTTTTAAAATAATTTAAATTATACTCTCTTTGCTATACCATACATTGTAATTGTGCTGGTAAACATTGAATCTCTAGCTACTGAGACTGTCAATTTCACAAAGCAGTGCTGTCCAGCACATTCCTTTTAAACATGTACTCTGCAGGATGGTGCCTGTCCTGCAGGATGGTGCTCAACTTGCAGTGCTGTTCCAGCCCTCACGGTTATACTGCTTAATAGTTCAGCTTATATATTTTAGTGCTTTTAGTTTAGGTCACAAAAAGGCCTTGACATGAAATGAATCTGGGCTAAGTTGATGGTCTAGTAAGGTTAGCTTTCATAAGAAATCCCCTTAAGCCATTTTAAAGAGAATGGTAATATGAACTCCTGCTGAGAGAATAATGACTCCTTTTTAATATCTTATTTGCTGTTTGATAATTTAATATATGCATTCAATGTGCTTTGATCAAATCTATTCCCTATTTCCTTCCTTCCCTTTACCCCCTTACTCACCCCCATGACTTCTCCCCCCTCAACTTCATGTACTCTCTTTATCTTTTTTTTTTTTTTAAGCTAAGTCTAGTACTGCCTGTGCATGCATGTAGGACAGTCCACTGAAGCATGGGGAGCCCCTCAGGGGCTAAATTCCTGAAGAGAACTAACTCTGCCCTCGTCTCCAGCCATCAGGTGCCAGTAGCCTCTCAGCTAGGTAGAACTTGATGCACTTCTCCTCGGCTGCCTTGATTGTGTGTGTATGTGGGGGGGAGCCTATGCATGCTGTTGCAGCTGCTGAGGGAGCTGGCTATGCATGCTGTTGCAACTGCTGGGAACTCATGAGTCCAACAGCTCTGTCGTGTCCAGCAAGTACTTTTCCGCCACAGACACTCACTGCCTGTGACTCTCTATCCTCTCTTTCTCGGTGATCCCTGAATCTTGTGGGTGGGAGTTTGAAGTCCCATTTAGAGCTGAAAACTCTGCTGAGCACTCCACACTCTACTGAGCACTCCACAGTCTCTTACTGTCTGCTTGTTAAGCAGTTTGTGGGATTGCTGTGTTAATCCACTGATGGGGGTTGAGATATGTGCCAGTATGTGAGCATAAAGAAAGAATCTAGGGGCTAGTTTAGCAGAGTCATAGTATAAGGCTCTTCTCTACCACCTATGACCTAGACAGCCATGGGTTTTTAGCCCCAGGCATGAGTTTCATCTCATGGAACAAGCTTTAAATCCAATCAGAAAGCGATTGGTTACTCATATAGCATTGGTGTCACCAGTAGGTGTATCTTGGCAGACCTGTCATTGTAGTTCTAGTAGGGTTAGTAGCTGGATACTAGTCATTGTAGGGTTAGTAGCTGGATAAAACTATTGATGACTTCTCTCCCCTGGCAGAATGCATAGGACCTTCCAGCACTATAAAAGCTAGCCAGTAGGAAAGAAGCTTCCAGGTTGATTTCTCCATGTCCTATGACTCAAGTATGTAGTCTTCAGCAGTAGGGTCTTACGATCAAGTTCTGGAAGAAAAACTTGAGAAGTAGCTACAGCCTATAATGTTTGGGCCTTGGGGAGCTATGGAACCCCACTTGCCAACAGCTCAAAAATACCAACACTGAGCTTTTTATTTGACAGTCTATTATATACAAGATTGGCATTGTCCCCCCAGTTATAAGGTAACATAATTTAAAGGCTTTTATATATGAATATATTCTAGGAAGCTTCTACAGTAGTCAGTTTCTATATAGGCTTTTCATTGATCTTTAGTGTTAATTATTCTTCCCCATAAACCCTCCCCACCAGCACACTCAAACTCTGGAAACTATGAAGATGCCTGCCTTGTCACCTTCACCTTGACTCTTGAACTACTTTGTCCTTTGTCAGTAGACATACATTCTGACAGTAGACATACATCTCTAATACAGGAAAATTAGAGCTAAGACTATGGGTTTGGATGGGAGAAATTGTAAGGAGAACCTGCTGCTCTGGAGTTAATGTGTGGTAACTCCCTAGAGAGGAGAAATCTGGCCCAGAATCAAACTGTAGAATTGGTTAGAACCAAGAGTGTATGCTTTGTCATTAGGAAGGTCTCTGGGCTGGAGTAGACAATGAATTAGGAAAGAAACAGAAGCTAGTTCAGTGTAGCAGGCTGTGATACTAGAAAAGGGATGGAGGAGACTGACTCCAGAGATGGTGCTCACAACTAAACAGCCGTAAGACATGCTCACAGACAACACTGAGTGAGGAAAAGGGAGTTTGGGATGATACAGTCATCTGCAATAATGGTTACAGAAAACATTTCCAAGATGTAACACTACCAGACCCAGTTCTAACTGCTTCCTGTCCCAAGAGCTGGCACCTGGGTAGAAACTGTCCCCAGGACCAGTACTTGTTTGACTGGATAGAAAGGCAGTCTTCACATTCTAACCTGTACCCTTTGTTCCTCTCAAGCCATGTTACACAGACCACGTCCTGGATCCATCCCATGGTGAGTGTCCTGAACCTGTCCTGCTCAGAGGAGAATGAAGAGGACTGTCCCAGAGAGCTGACAGACCAGAAAAGCTGATGGCCTTCCATGGGAAATGGCGCTTCAGACTCTTCCAACTTTTCAGTTTATGTACACAGCCAGAAATAAGACATTACACCCTGAGAAACAGGAATCCAGCACATTCTACCAGACGGGGCACCAAGTTGAAACTGTGGTGGTATTTCTATATACATGTTAAAAATCAACTGACACTACACAAGTTCTTTGAAAATAATTTAGTTGTATTTGTTGAAGTCATATATAAACAGATTTTATATTCATATAATTTTCATATATATTTAGATCTATGTAACTTAGGCTGCAGTTCATTGTTTGGTATTAGATGCAGTGGTTTTTATACCAAAATTTTATATTGAAAAGTTATTTGAACATAGGAAACTACTTCTTTTCTGGTAATCCCCCCTCTCTAATCACAGTTTAGGAAAGTGATCTGAGACAGCTTGGGGAGGGTGCTATATGGCTACCCCACCAACTGCTGGGTACAACTTTCTACCTGTACCTCATAGGACACAATCTACATGATCTAACTTACGTAAACCAAACAGCATGGTTATGGCACTCATCTCTTAGCTACTTTCATTCATGTCTTCAGCTGGAGAAACAGCGGTTCAGAGAGACAGAGTCCTATTCCAGGGCTGAGACTCACACCTCATCTTCTGATCCATGTCCAGTCCCCCTTGCCCTCTCCCTACTGTCTTCACAGAGGGAGGGTGCAGTCCAACAGAGGACCTTCATTCTGTTGATGCAGCTGGTTCCACAGCTGCGCATTCCACAGCAATCCAGAGGACACCTCAGAGTCAATCATGGCCTCTTCATAACCCCACTGTTCTCCTTCTGTGGGCCCACCCCTCATCATTCACTCAGCTACTCTGTGACCTTTCAGTGGGCTTTGTCTCATGGCTCATATTTTCTCAAATAAAGACACTAGATCATGCCCGTGGTTTGCCATGCCTGGGTACCATTGCCAGTAGGAGCATCTAAGGAGAGCTGATAGAAATAAAGATATCTTTTAAAATACTGCCAGTCTGCCGGTTACAGATTGAAGACCTGGAGCCAAGGAAAGCAGCTCAGCGTTGTTAAGGCAGGCCTAGCACTCCAAAGAACACAGCACAAGAATCTCCAGGTGAAGGCACTTTGTAAATGAGTCACTGAGTTACAGAATTAACACCTATGTCCTATGTCAGCATCAGTCACTAGCACCTAGGGTTTCTCCTGAGTTTTACCTGGTATATGGAATGTATATGGAGAATAGACATGGACATTGTGCTCACTCATAAAGATTTAGGATTTAAGTTGAGTACCCCTAGGATTCTGACTTTATGTCTTGAGAACAAACCGAAAGTCAAATACAGCTGACAAGGAGTCACTAAGTGAAAAAGACAGAATGGCTGGAGCAAATGTACCCCTCTCCTCATAGCTGTCTGGATACTAGGAAGCTTCAGAGGGGACAGTTCTGAGAACAGCCGCAAAGGGAGCTGTTTCCTGGAGTGTCCAAACACTGAATGGCACAGTCTCTAGTCCATATGTGTTCTCGTGTGTGTGTGTGTGTGTGTGTGTGTGTGTGTGTGTGTGTGTGTGTGTGTGTGTGTGTGACTCACCACCTCTCTGCTGCTTATAGCAATTCCCTCTCTGTTTCTGTCAAATACATAACTGAAAAGACCTCTAAAACTCAGAGTGCTATTTACTGAGTGATCTATACCATACACTGCAGCACACAGTGAACATGTGTATTAACTGACTATGTCCTTTGGGGGGTTGTTTTGAGGTAGCTTCTCCCTGTGTATCCCCCTGCCTGAGCCTCCTAAGCACTGGGATTTCAGCACCAAATATCTTCTTCATACCACCCATAAGTGGAGAACCATAGTGATCCCCATTTTGTGTAGAAGCCAAGGTTGAGAGAGAAGTGGTGATTGCCCAAGGATCCCACCAACCCTGTGCATTGGTCTGGACCCCAAGGCAAATCTTTGATTGCAGAGCTTCTTCAAACCAGCAGGCAGAGCTGCTAGGATTTAGTCAGCTCTGTAAGGCTCCAGCCATCAATCATGAGGGACTTCCTAGTTCTTCAGAAAAGAATTTCCTGGGAGAAAAATAGCATTCCCACAGGTTCTGGTGCACCTGAGCTTCTCATGAGAACACAGCTAAGGAGGCCCAGCCTCTGAATTAACTGAGTCAGGTGGACAGCCATTAAGTCTCTCTCTTTAGTTTCCAGACACGCAGACTCACTTTGAATGCTTTTCTGATGCGGATAGAACCCTGAATTACTTTTTGAGAAGTTGCTATCCTATAACTTAAATTAGTCCTGTCACTGTGCTCATCCATCGGGAATGTTTCTCTGCCCACTCACCCACTCAAATTCCGGGCTACAAGATCTAAATATGATTACATCCCTGCCAGTGCAGGTTTTAGTGGCATTGGCCAGCCGCTGTGCTACAAGTCCGGATTTCCTAGAGTACCAAGGCATGGCCTGGCCGTCCTCGAGTATTTGTTCCTTCAGAATGCTCCAGCAATCCTCCTGCAATGTGACCAGCACTCTCGGTACCAGGGCAAAGTAGGGCAACATTTTTAAAATAGTTTTAAATCAGAATCACAGTTACTTTTTCTGAATTTTAAAAATAATTTATTTCCCTTTCAAAAAATTGAAAGTACTATGGAAATAAATTGAGTTAAATAAATAGCCCATCTCACTTTCTGGAAGCCGTCATCACCAATATTTCAGGAAAGGGCAAGCATGTGCCCCTTAAAAGTTCACCTTTGAGTTAGTATATTAAGTTCATCTTTTTATAGCAATATAGGCGTTTCTGTTGTATTTCAAAGTCTACATGAGTTATCCTCTCTCACAATGCTCATCGTCTCTGTTCCGCACCTTAATGAAAGCTTCTTCGGCTACTTTAAGTTCCTTCTTGTAACAATGTCACAGTGAGCATCTGTGTATTCATTAAAACCTTGCACTCAAATGTTGCCATCTGTAGTGTGGTGACTTTTGTTAGTGAGCCACTGTGACAGGATACAGTCAAAACTTTGTCATGGAAAGAAGACCTTGTCTATCCCTACCTAAAAATATGAGTGTTTTATCATTAAGTCGTAGCATTTCTTTAGCATCAGAGACTGGCTTGCTGTGTATAGGAGAGTCTGGCAGTGATAAAAGGGTTTCAAACACTCTCATTGTTTTCTGCTTTGCACAGGATGATGATGATGAGTTGCTTCTAAATTAGCAGAAAGAACACATTCTTATGCATACAAACAAGACCCTGCACTTCTTCATCTGTGGAATAGTGGCAATATTTCCTCATCCCCTGACAATTCAAGACACAAGCATCAGCTAAGCACCTGCTGGATGCCTGGCTATTTGAGGTGTTATAATCATTCTGGGTATCGAAGATTTCCAAGTCAAAGAGCTCAGTATCCCAATATTTACACACACACACACACACACACACACACACACACACACACACCTTGGCTAGAAAAGAGTATGAAGGAATGTGCTGGAAGAGGTTTTCCAATAACAAATGAAAGGCAGCTGTCAAAATAGAGAGTCAAATAGCACACTCATAAAGTGCTTGCACAATCAGAAAATATTATCCTTTTTCTAGGGAGAAATGGAACATTTCTCTATAGTAAGCAAAATGTAACTTTTTGAAGGGTCAACACACTTGACATTTTTATGATAACTTACACAGAAAGAACTGAACAAACATTAATACAGCTTTCACAGTCTTGTGTATAATTTTCAAGATGATGAAAAGCACAGAATACGCCTGTGGAATTTAAACAGCTGAACAGAATATGCCTGAGGAACATGACTTCAGAAATGTTATACTCAAGATGTCTTTGCCATTGCTGTTCACATATAATATCATTGTATCAGTAACATGATTTTATAAATAAATGCTGTGCTAGATTTCCTTATCCCCCTCTCCTGTGCATGTGTGTGTGTACAAGAGCATGTGGAGGCCAGAGATACCTCCCTTTTTTGTTTGTTTTTGAAACATTGGTCTCTCACAAAACCTGGGACTTGTAGATTTGACTGTGTTGGTTGGCCATTAAGCCCCAGGGACCCTCCTGCTTCTGCATCTCCAGCACTGGGTTTACAAGCATGCAGTGCTTTTCTATATGGATTCAGAGAGACTGAATTGAGGTCTTTTTGTTTCCTCTTTACTGAATGAATCATCCCCACAGTCCCTTCCTCTGACTTTTTTTTACCTTTAACCTCATATTACTTTTACCAATTTTAAGTTTGAATTTTATTTTTCCAGGACAGGTTGGACAATCAGAGCAGTAGCTATGTTAAAACCACCCCTGGGTGAATCCTGATCCTAATTATTGTTAATCAATAAAAACCTGGAGTCAAATATTAGGGTGAAAGATCAGAAAAGCAGAGCAGAAGCCATCAGAGACTTCTGACCTTTATAAAATCTCAGACTGAATGGGAGTTGGGGCATCCTGTCTCCACCACCTCCCTGATATAGATAGATAGATAGATAGATAGATAGATAGATAGATAGATAGATAGATAGATGAATGATAGATAGATAGATAGATAGATAAATCTTTTTGAATAAAATACCTCCCTTGTTTTTATTTCCTCATCACCAAATTCCTCTCTGCCTCCCCTCCCTGTCTTTTTTCATCTCATGGTATACAATTTGTCACAATGTTGTTTTGTTGTCTTCCTTGGAAATGGGAGTGATAATGAACCAATCTCCAATGAGCAGGAACTTAGCCTATCTAATTTGGCTTCAGAATGCACCATAGTGCCTGCCACATAGTAGATGTCCATCATGTGTTTGCTGAATGGCATGAATAATGTACCACCCTAACTAAGATGCAGTTTCCAGTGTAGCTCTCCTCCCTTTATGCTCATTGTTCACTAAAACACCAAGTACCACACACTTTGTTAAGTATTAGGGGTGCAATGCAAGACACATGTGGCTATAACCCTTAAGTCATTTGTATTTTATGCAAAGCACATATAGCTGAAATTAACCAAAGCTTTTCCCAGTTATTTTCCCTCCTTTATTGCATATTTAAACAACTAGTCCCATTAACATTCATTCCCTCAAGAAAAGATGCAATGTAAGAAAATAGACAAAAGCATGATCTTTTAAAGAGTGCCAATATCTTAGCTAACTGAGAAGATGGAAATGATATGCATCCCAAAGCAGATCCGAGAGTGCTGAATGAAGAAAACAGGCTTTCCTTGTTTGTAGCTAGGAAATGTTTCACCTCACTGGCTGTGAGGAAAAAAATACTCATTAGTGAAATTCAGGGAGGGATACCTGGACCTCACCACCTCAGCAAACTTTCAAGGAACAAAGAAACCCCATTGATGTCTCTTTTTTTTTTTTTTTTTTTAAAACTGGGCAGTTTTTATTTTTAACAATTTAATAAATATTCCTTGATGATTACATACTGGTAAACAGCTTGGCAGTATTGAGAAATCACAGTCATGCTGTTTTCCTAAGGGTGTGTAGTCTTCAGCAGAAGTCACTATCAAACCAGCAAGACTGCATTTATACACCCATCATTTTCAGGATTGTTGGTGACTTGGGCATACTTTCCCCAAATAACTTTGCCTCCTTGTGTCACCAGGCCCAGCTCACACACATTCACTTCAATGACTGTACCTTTGGTGATTACACCCAGAGTTGTGTATAATGGGGATGATGGATTCTTTTTCACACCAAGTATTGGCAGGCAAAATGTTGCTTTCAGCTCAGGATGTGTGACATGAGCTTTTTTGAAACGAAGGCCCATTGGCCTAATAAACCTTTCATATTTAGGTGGTTTTCTTGTAAAACCATCACCAACAAAGCAGACTTTAGTAACCATCCTCTTCCATGTCTTCTTTTTCCTTTTTCCTGTTCGAATAACTTTCGAACTTCTGTTTCTCCTTGGGCACGAACTTTGGGTAGAGGGACTTCCCATTTTCCCGCCTTTTCTTTTCGTTTCTGCTTAATCATGTTGGAAAGTACTTTTGCTCTAGACTGTCCCTCTCTGTCCAGCAGATAGGCAGGTACTGCTCCTTGTGGAGTCTTTTCATCATCCTTTTGTTTGGTGTTTCTCTTCTCATGCATCTTGATAGTCTTTTTCATTTGTATTTTCTCTGCATGGCGCTGTTTATGGTAGAGCTTAGCCTTCAGGCCAATCATTTTTTTTGCCTTCTGTGACCGTTCATGTGCCTCCCGACTTTCTTTCTTTCTCTTTTTCTCATGGTAATCCAAACGATGTCCATAGCGCTTACGGTGTAATTCAATATATTCATTTTGTGGCATGATGACAGCCGCGGAGCAGCCGTCCGCGACCTCCCGGGCGCCGAAAACTTCTTCTTGGTCTCGCTAGTCCCAAGTCCACTTCGAGCAAAACCCATTGATGTCTCTTAAAGAGCAGAAGAAAACACTGCTTCTCACTGTCTTCTTTGAAATGATAGCATCATATGACTAGGAACATGAAGATCCAGGCAACTTCAGGAAACTCCCCCTTGACTGATCTTCTACAAACCCAAAAGGATCACAGGAATGGAAGACACTGGGTCTGGATGAGTGTCTTCCAGCCAATGCATAAGGCCTCTCAGTGAAAAGCCACTTCAGACCAAGTAAACCCTTAATGTGCTCAGGACAGTTGTGCACGTCCCCACCCCATGGTGGTAAGGTGTGAGGAACCATTAAGTAACTAGCCCATGAGAGTTCCACCTTCACAAATGTAATGAGTGATACTGTAAAGAAAGATTCCGAGAAACTTGGTTGCTTCTGCCTTGTCAGCAAGAAGGAGCCATCTTTGACATACCAGACAATGAATCTGAAAACACCTAAGTCTTGAGCTTCCTGAGCCTTTAGAACAGCAAACAATACATTTCTATTGGGCATGAATGACCCAATACTAAGATTTTTGTTATAGCAGCCAGAGCAAACTAAGATACTCCCACCAGATATAGTAAACAGAGAGAAAGGAACCAGAAGAGAGTCAACCAAGACCACTGTCAGTCAAGAACATCAATCCCTAGCCCTTTTCCTTCATTTACCAATATATTCTTGGGATATAGCACAGTGTCTGTCACATACATGTCACATACAGGTCTCCAGTACATGTTAAGTATTTTTACCTCTCTGCCTGTTCACCAGGCAATTTTTTAACAGATAAAGTGAATTATTAATAAAGAGCAACATATATACTATTTTCAGAACACTTCTTCAATCTATTCCCATCCAAGAATGGAAGCATTTTTCATTTGTTTCTAGATCTTTCTCATTTTTGTGCCTTTCTTCTTCTATGTCACACCTATATACATGAATCTACCGCTCACACCACCTCAGAATTCTCTTACTAAAGTACAGGTTTGATTCTCTTACTCTCTTTGTCCTTTTCATTATATCCCTAACCCTCTACTTCCTGAACTCGATTTTCTCTCCAATCTCAGTTCTCATCTACAAAACTCAAGTATCTTGCTGCATGTGGCAAGTTTCTCCCACCTTATTCCTATATCAAATTCATCAAAACTCTTTTTATCCTAAAGGAGAACATAAGGTGTCCTGCTCAATCCCTTTCTGCCTTTCCTCCTTGAGACAAGGTTTAGGCCTTGCTGTTTCAGCTAGAATGACTAGCTGGCAAACCAAGGGAATCCTTGCTGAGCATGTAGGCACTCCCATGCCCACACCTGATTTTTTCTTCCCAAGGGTTCTGGGGGTTTTGAACTCAGAACATCATGCTAGTGCAGTAGACACTCTTAGGTCCTGAGCCATCTCCCTAGCCCCAAGACTGTTTCTATCTCACTCATTCTCTTGAGGCAGGTCTCCTCCCATACTCAGGTTTATCACTGTGCCAACACCATGTTTACCGCCTTGTACAGCTAATCTTCCCACCCCAGGATGTTGCTTTCAGCCCAAGAGAAGCACCCAAGAAGCAAAAGAAAAAAACCCAAGAGAAGTGACTGAGGGTCACCAATTTAGTTCGCTCTGAGGGGCTGAGTTGCCTGGTCTTGGAAACTTGACTCTACCTCTGATTTGTCCATCATTTATGTGATCATGAAAGTCCCAACTCTGGTTAAAGTCTCTCTCTATGGCTGTTCTACTCAACATCAGCAACTAGATGAGTGACTCAGTGGGAAACAAGATGGAAATAAGACTCAGGTATCTTATGTATTATCTGTGGGTACTTTTATTCAAAACTCTGGAGGTTAAGTAAGTTAATTTGGAGGCACTATATTTTAAAATCTTGCCACTGTCCTCCATTATGGTGGTCAAGCATGTCTCTGATCCTTGCACCTTGGAGGCTAGGTTTAGGCCTCTGAGTTTAGGCCAGGCTTGTCTACAGATCTAGTTCCAGAAAGCCAAGGCTACACAAAGAAACTCTGTCTTGAAAAACAAACAAACGAAAAGGTTGCAATTAATTTAGTTAACACAGAGCATGTGTCTCGCCTGCTACACCTGGATCTTTAAATCAAAGTCCATATATTGTTGTTTTGTCTCACCCTAGATAAAACTCAATAAATATTCATAGAATAAAGTAAAAATGTGATTTATAATTTTCAAAACCTCCTTTAACTGTCCCCTGTTTCTGGTAGGAAAAAAGACAAATTAGGTAAAAGAGAAAATGAGCTGAGAGTTTAACTAAGCATGTCTCTGCTCACTAGCTCCATTAATGTTGGGAACATAATGGATTTCAACAAAGAAGGAAGTGTGTGACCATAAAACTCACAGCTTGTGTTGACAGCTTTTAAGCACATACTCAGACAGTGTTGATGTGCCTAAGGTTTCAAAAAGTCACAGCAGAATGACTTTGTTGTGCAAGGGAAGATGATAAGCCCTAAAACCAAAGACAAGGTTGATGTGTTTCAAGGCAAGTGCACTCCAACTTCTGCTTCTGTGAGTTAATTAATCTTGTTCCTGAAGAGTTGGCATGGCTCATGGGAACTGTGCATTGCCATAGTTACCTGAAAGTGCAAAAATCATCCCATATATAACTAGCCCCACTGGATTCCCTGACTGTTCTAGTCTAGGTGGAGATATTCACCTTTTATCAGCATTTTTTTTCAAGAAGAAAAAAACAAATCAAGTGGATAATAATGTTTCCTTAGAAGATGGACAGTCCAGGCCTGGACATTCTGTAAAATAGCAAACAAAAGGATATTTATGGTCAGATCTATTGATTAGTGAACAGCCATTGCAAGAGAGAGTCCATGCATTTAATGTAATCCCGGCTTTAGGTTCTTGTTTAATAATTATACAACAATGAAAAGCTGGTCCCTAGTTAAATGAATGAGTTATTTAAGTGGAAAAATCATTTAATATGAGTAAAATATGAATTAAATAGAATATACATACCACACATAGCATATGTTTATGTATAAAGGTATACATAGATATACTATTCTTTCCTTGTATGTGTGTCTGTTTCTTATTACATACCTTTCTTTGATAACATTCTCCCTTAAGTTCAGTTTTTATGTTTATAATAGTAACTGAAACCCACATTTATATAGAATTTACAAATTAAAATTCCTATGCCCTGGTGGCCTGGTAAGAGAGGGCAAAAAATGTATTTCATACATGAAAAACAGAAGTTCATATAAATTACATGTTTTTGAAGGCCATACTTGAGTTACTAGTTATTTAGAATTTTTAGAGTGAAGGTTTTCGTTCCAAGCAAGCTAGCTAGGAAGAACCCCTGTATGGATTAGGGAAGGAGTCCCTGTTTCCTGCTAGAAAGGACAATGGTGTTTTCTAAGGAAACTTCTCATTTGCCAGGGAAAAGAAAACACTGAGTAAGTCTCCAAAAGTCCCACAGGAGCTCCAATTAGAAAGAAAGAGGGGCCTTGAAAACATGAAGAAAGAGAAATGACTGCTTCTTCCACAGCTATGTTGATTATTTCTTCCCTGGGGCTGGAATTTTCCAGAAAGTCTCAGAGATGAGAGTTTAGCTGATTTGTTGTTAGGTTGTAAGTTTATTATTATCAATTACCATGCAGAGAAATGGACTTCTGGCCGATACGTTCATTCCTGTGAATTTTCACACACACATAGATACATTTGACCATCACCATCGTCAGGATAAAAGCAAGTGTGGACACCTAAAGAGCTCCCCCCTTGCTCCAAACTTGTACCCTACCATTTCTAAAGAATGTGAGGAGACACCTCCACCATGTATATCCATCCATACTTCTCCTGTTGTGTGAGTGCACCATAGCTTAGTTAGTTTACCTACTGAAGTTCATTGGGCTGTTTCCAGGATTTGTGTGTGTGTGTGTGTAATTGTAGAAAGACATTTTTATAAATGGGTCTATTGGTTTTTTTTTTTTTAATGAATGAAAATGTTTGTATCTCTAGGTGAAATCTCAAGAATTATTTGATCACGTGTATCCATTTTCTATTCCATTGCAAATCATCACAAGCATATTGAGTTAAACAGTACAAATTTATTATCTTACAGTTCTTCAGGTCAAGAAGCAGCATTGGGATAAATCCAAAGTGTCAGCAGGGCTGTGCTCGTTTCAGAAGGCTTTTGGAGGGAATCTGTTCAGGTTACTGGCACACCTCAGCTCCCTGTGGGTGCAGAACTTGGCCGATGGCCCTCTCCTCTCACAGCCACAGCTCATGATGGCCAATCATCTTGTCCTTACATCATCCCTCTCTCTAACTCTTTATAGTCTTTGACCTTGCTTCAATTACCACACTACCACACTCTGACCCAGCCAGACCCTGATAAATAATACAGCATAATTTCACCTTCTCAAAGCCTATACCTTAGACACATCTTCAAAGTTCCTGGGACTTTTTAGTGTGTCATATTTGTGACATCTAGACATTATAGGTTAGTATACTGCCCACCTAAATTTTCAGGAAACTTCCAAGCTGTTTTTTAGGCTGACTATGGCAATCTTCATTTTCATTGATAGTATAGATAAGTTCCAGTTGCCCCATGTCCTTGTTAGCACTTAGTATTGCTGGTACTTTTTAGCTTAGCCATTCCCATGGGTATGCATTGCTACTTCCTGTGGTGTAGGCCTGTCCTTCTCTGACCTCCACACATGCACTGTGAAGCAAGACTCCAGATCCAGGGATCTCATGACATCTTCTGGCCTCTGCAAGCATCTTCACTTTTGTACACATCACACACATCAACACACACACACAAACCCTAAAAATAACAAAATACTTCTTTAAAGAAAAGACTGATGCTAAGACACATGACATCAGCAACTTTCAAATCAATATCTCATTCTAACATAGTTAGATACTGGTATTACATGAGTGTGGATGTGATGTCCACCAATAAACCAGTAGGCTAGTCAAATGACAAGTCAAATGAATGGAGGGAAATTTTGATATTACCGAGAAGAAATTTCAAAGAATAGAGAGAGATTATCTAACCTACTACTGGATATATGTGTCTAGATGCCACACCAGTGTGGAAGAGTGTGATTTCTGAGATCTAAGGACAGCTTCTCATAACAGAAATGCTGGAACTTAGCAAGGAGAAGATAATTTATAGCAAGCTCTCTGGAAACTATGTATAATAAAGCAGCAGTCTTGGGATCTCTTGAGATTGACTTTCAAATATCTAAAGTTGACAGAAGCCATCCTAGAGAATTTGGAAATTGTAATTTGACATGTACCAAAACCCAAGCAGGAAATAGAATCCACCACAGATGGGCTGAATGAAGATGCTACTCATAGGTAGGTTGGTGATGGTTCAGAGAAGAAACAAGTAAAGGTGAAGTACTTAATAACTATAATAGATGGAGAGGCCATTTCTGCTTTGAAGACTGAAGGATATGGATGCACACATCACTGGGGACACCAAAAACTGAATTGCAGAGCTGAAGGCTTCCTACCAGATTTACAACATCAAAACAATGGGCATACAGATTGGGGTGGGGGATACTCTGAGGTTACTCCATTTCTTTTCCTTCCTGCCCTGTCATCTTTGGATATTTCCCAAAAACACACAGCAGGAAATAAAGGAGAGGTGGTCCACAGAGCTCTGCTGCATTCTAAGGCATGGAAATGATCATAGATGAAACTGGAGGTGTGACGGATAACAGCCAGGCTAAGTAATAATCCAGTGCTTTCTGGTTTGTAAGCCAGAAAACATTAGTTGAGAGCCTAAGTACAAATGAGCCAACCATCTAGTCGGTTATTGGTGTATAATTACTGCACATATTTTAGGGGCACTGTTGCTGCTTGTGAATGAGATGTGCATAGTTCTAATCTTATGAGGGCTTATGGCACAGCATATGAGACAAACAAGTAAGTAGGTGGACCCAGCAGAGGAATACAGTGTGCTAGATGAATGCATTGGAGGCATCTAACCAGAAACAGGAAACCAGAAGGAGTTCCTCGAGGAGATCATATCTGAAATAGAGAGGGAACTCATTTGTAAACATCTGTCCAGGTGGAAGAGTGGACAGCTAAAGGATGCTTTGGAGCAATGGCAGAATAGTGAGAGAGTGTGAGACTGTGTGGCTTAGGATAACCGGAACATAGCTTTCAGATGGAATAATGGGATACAGACACTAGGAATGGCTGGAATAAGCTTAGAGGAGATCATACCTCAGATGACCTTGGAACTCTAGGGAAGCTTGGGCCCTGTCCTAAAAATAGGAGTAACGCAGGGAAAGATGTTCAGCTGGGTACCACTGTTGGTTTTATGTGTCACTTTTCCTGCATTGAGAAACATTCACAGAACAGGTGAAGCATATTTCCGGATGTTTGTGAAGATGATTCTAGAAGGTTAGCATTTGAATTAGTAGACTAAATAAAGGATGTTCACTTTCATTAATGTTGTGGGCATCACTGTATATGCTGAGTGCCTGAGTCCAGTTACAAAGGGGAGAAAAGGGAGACGTTTTTGCTTCTTCTTGAGCTAGCATGCTTATTTTCTGTTCTTAGGCATCAAGAAGCTAGTTCTTAAGACCTCAGGTGAAGCCTCACACTAGGGCCATCCCATGTCAAGGTTCCCCAGCTTCTGGCCTCAGCCTCAGAGTCTTATCATTGGCTTCCTGATCTCAGGCCTGAAGACTTGGACTGAATTACACTCTGGATTTACTGGATCTCTGGTTTGTAGACAGAATATTGTGGGAGAACTCAGCCTCCAAAATCATCTGAGCCATCCCCTTGTGTCTATCTATCTATCATCTAGTTTTCTAAATATGTAGCTTACTACCTAGTATATATCTATTTTTAGCTATAGCTCATCTGTCTATTTCCATCTCTGTAGTTATAGATATAGAACTGGTTATGTTTCTCAGGAGAACTACTACTAATACACTGGGTAATGCTACAATATGCTATGTGTATATACATGTTCATATTTGTATGTGTGTGCATGTACATGTGTGCATAGGCATGTGAGACAAAGGCTGATGTCAGATGCCATCCTCTGTCACTTTCAACCTCATATTTTGAGACCCTATCTCTCACTAAACCCAACACTCTCCATTTGGTTAGTCTGATTGGCCAGTGAGCCTGGGGATCCACCTACCTCCTCCCCACAACTTTAGATCTGGATATGTGCACAGCCACATGAAGCTTTTAATATGGTGCTAGGGATCTACACTCATGTCCTCACACTTATATGGCAGGCAAGTTACCAACCAAGCTACCTCTGAAACTCCTTTTTCTTTTCTCACAGGTATGGAAGACCAATGAACAAGCAACAAAGTGCATGGAGATTTTACAGACTGTTCTCTGGCCAATGTGCTTTGGCCAAGTGTCCTGACTTTTTTTTCCCTATATGAGAAAAGACAGACCTGCACTATTAGCCCTAGTGGAAGCTATTCATAGACATGAACAGGCTTTGGCAACTACAGAACACAGCCATAATTCCATCTAATGTTGCAATGAAAAGGGAATGTGGCAGACACTTTTTTTATTTTCCATGGAAATCTGTGTAATCCTCTGACCTATTTCCCAAAGCATAGAGAGGAAATGGAGAGTGAAGCACACAAAAGCTGGTACCCCGAGAGGAAGTGTGTTCATTCCATTGCTTTCCAAGTGGAACCCTGTCCTCTTGGCTGTGTGGTGCATGATCACCATCCAATAATACAAACCGATGCACAGCTGAGTAGAAATTTGTTTTGTTTTGTTTTCATTTTTGCAAACCCTCTTATGACCACAGAGGGGATAACTAAATTAATGCCATATGCCTGTGAAATCCCTCTGACAGCTTTTATTGTAATGGAAGATGACAACGGTTATCAGGGCAGAAGAAACATGCTTGAGAAAAAGTAAATATCAAACACCTTTTGGGAAACAAGGTACCTTTTGTGACCTTGGCAGCTGCCTAGCTCTCTAGAGTGTGGCAACCAGAGTTGGAGGATGACAGTCTAACCAGGAGTTCCTCTTGCTTGAAAACGTGTGCCTTCTCCCTCTCCCTGGGTTGTGCAGACTTTTAAATGTCACAGTAATCACATTTTCCCCCAGGATAACATGAAATATCACCAGAGCTTAATGGAGATGAACAAATGATCGAATTTAGTTGCTAGTGATATATTAAGTTAGAGGAATCAGATCTAGCCCACAAGCTGTACAAACCTCTGAATTTTGTTAACACAAATAGGAAATCAAGTGATAAAATCTAGTGTTTCCAAGTCCCTCACCATGCATACAATCCTGTTCCAGGTACTTTACACCTATCATTTAAACCCAACAGTCCTTCAGGGGACATTAACATTCCCATTGAACTGATCAATTCAAATGATAAATGTGTTGACCTACACAAAGTCATGATTTGAGGGTATGTGACTATCCCTCATGAAAGCCATATGTGCTTGGCAAAATTACATAAGTGCTCTAAGCCTCATTGGCAGGAAGCAAATAACATCTTAAGATGGCAGAGAGTTGCATTAAGTAGATTACGTGCAGCACATTGGTTCAGTGCTTACTATATATTAATCACTTGCTACATTATTCAGAGTTCTCCAGAGAACCAAATGAAAAGAGAAAAAAGAGGAAGAAGTATGTATATACAGAGAGGGAGTGGGTAGATAGATGATAGACAGATAATAAGGATGAAGATATAAATATATGAATAAAAATGAAGATAGACAAGAGAGAGAGGGAGAGAGAGAAAGAGAAGTAGCTATGTATATAGAAGGTAGATAATAGATAATACTTACAAAGATTTATTATAAAGAATTGGCTTGCGTGATGTACTGACTAGTGATTTGACACAGGCTAGACTCATCATCAGAGAGAAAGGAGCCTCAAATTAGAAGATGCCTCCTTCAAGATCAGGCTGTAGACAAGCCTAGAGAGAATCTTCTTAATTAGAGATTGGTGTGGGAGGACATAGCCCATTATGAGTGGTGCCATCTCCGGGCTGATGATCCTGGCTTCTATAAAGAAAGCAAGCTGAGCAAGCCATGGGGAACAATACAATAAAGTACTCCTCCATAGCCTCTGCATCTGCTCCTGCCTCCCGGATCCTGCCCTGCTTCAGTTCCTGTCTTGACTACCTTTGATGATGAACTATGATGTGGAAGGATAAGCCGAATAAACTCTTTCTTCCCCAAGTCTTTGGTCATTACAACAATAGTAATTCTAATTAGGGTATGTAATTATGAGAGCTGAGGATTCTGAATACACTCTACCTTCAAGGTGGTCACCCTGGATCGGTCTGGGATCTGGAATTTGAAAGCCAAAGATTAGAAAAGCTAAGGCAAAGTGCAGAGGAAGAACAATGTCCCAACAAAATCTGTGCAGCAAGAGGGACTTCTTCCCACCCCACCTTGCCTTCGGTCCAGGCTTCAGTAGATCAGGGCTTCAGGACTTGGAAGGGCAATCCATTTTAGCCAATTCTGCCCATTTGGTGTTACTCTTACACACACCCAAAATGTGACTCTAATGAAATGTCTGAGCACCCTAAAGCCAAAGCAACTTGACACAAGCAGCTAATCATCCCACCACAGGGCACTTTGTTAACAATGTCACTATTACTTAAGACTTGGCATTATGTGAAGCACTTTCCACATTGTCTCAAAACCTGGATCAACCTTCAGTACCAATGAAACCAAAGACGTACTTATTTTTCTTCTTCTAGGAAAAATTTTATTAGTTCTTTGAGGATTTTGTACAGTGAGTTTTGATCACATTCAGTATCCTTCCCCTGACCTTTCCAAGATCTACACCTTCCCTTCCAACCCAACCTTGTGTCTTTTTGCTTTTTCCCTATCCAGGCCAACTTGTGCTGCCCAAGTATTCTGGGGTGAGTGATCTTCCAGCAATTCACAGCAACAGTTATACCAGTGAGATTATTTTTGTCAAAACTCATGGTAAAAGTTAAATGTTAATTCACATGGGAGAATACCACATGCTGACCCCTACATCTAAAATAATACATATGTGATTGTAGAGGAGATTTGTGTGTTAAGAGCACTGGCTGCTCTTGCAGAGAACCTGGGTTTGATTCCCAACATATACATGGCAACTCACAACCATTTGTAACTCCAGTTCCAGCTCTACCAGTGCCCTTATCTGGACTCTGTAGGCATTGCACATACATGCCACATACGTATATATGTAGCCTCTTATACATAAAATAAATAGTAAGTGTTGTTTTAATATAATCAAATAAATGCTAAGCAAACAGGCTAGGCCTGTTAGAAATATCATAGAGCACATATTCATGGCCTGAGCATCTTATTAGACTCCACATCAAACTATATAATAAGAAAAAAATTTAATTCAAACATGAAGGCGAGAAAAATCACACACACACCCCACAATGATTCATGATATTTTCCTTGACTCCAACTGATATCTGATTTACTAGGGTACTCAGTTTTTCTGTCTGTTCTCAATGGCAAGATTGAAAGAACTGAACTCCAAATAAAGCACTACCACATATTGGCCATGTTGAGCCAAATACTCATCTCTGTTCTTCAGACCTTCTCCTGTGGTCATAAAACCAAGTGAAGAAGGTTGTTGTCAAAGTTAAGTGTCCAGCTGTGTCTAGCCGCCAAGTTCTCCACACTTGTAGCCTTTCCCCACTGTATCCTCTGCCACCATGAGAGAAAACAGTCTGTTCTAAACATACTAATTGAGAAACTCAAAAAATGCTGTTTGTTCCTCTCCATAGAAGGAGATTGCTGGAATAGGAAGGCCTCTGGGAACCAGCAAATCTCCTTGTCAGGCTGCACCAAGTTTCCTTACAGACATGGGTTGGGGAAGTACATTCTGGTAAGATTTCCATCCTGGTCCATCTCTCCAGATATTTGCTATAAACTGAGATTTTAGTACTACCATGTATCTACATGGTTCTTTAAACAATCACTTATAATTTAAACAACAATGAATTAATGTCCAAAAAAAAGTAGTCAGAAAAATGTCTTTTTATAATAGACACCAGGAATAAACTTTCAGAATAAAGCAATGTGTGGAAACAAAGCTGTAGCTACATTTTAAGCTAATATAAATATAGGAAATGAGTTTTCAAGAATTAATAGTTTCATTGCATATTATAACTTTTCAAAAGGAATCATATTAGAAGAGAGTTGAGTAACCTTGATAAGTGAACGCATGTAGTTCTGTGAAGGAAGGATGTGTGTGAGGGAAATACAGCCTTACTAACGCTAAGTGGAGAAAATACACAACAACTCAATTTTAAAGGATTGAAGCTACTCAGATCAAAAGAATATCAAAGTGGTACAAAGTGACCGATTTATGGCTGAATAATAAATTCCTAGCTTATGTTAGAAGAAATAAAATATCAAATTTTATTTATATTTATATTTTATTTATGGGAGAGTACATGTTTTTTGGCTACAAACCTGGAAAGGAATTCACAACATCCAGTTGCCTTGCGTCAGTCAAATAATATCTCAAGAATCCGTTGTACATGCCCAAATACTATGATGTTCATTCTTCTCTTTTTATTTATTTATTGTGGTGTGTGGCGGTAGAGGGTGCTTAAGTGGGATCACCCATGGGCACAAGTGGAAGCTATAAGCTGACATCAGAATGTTTTTTCTTCAATGACTTCTCTACCTTGTTTTTTAAGTTCACTGTTACTGCTGGCTAGAAGGGACTCACCTTCCCACTCCCCCTCCAAGTGTCAGGGTTTCAGACACACAACCTAGCTTTTACCTGAGTACCGGGGTCCTGAACCCAGGTCCTCTTGCATGCACAGCAAGCTATTTACCCACGAAACCATCTTCCTACCTTCATTTCTCTTTTTCGTTCTTCATTCTTTTTTCCTCAGATTCACATGTTCGTTTTTACAGATATTAAAAAAAGGTTAGGAAACTTCAAAATGGACCCAAAATAAAAAGAGCATATTCGTTAAATCAAAAGAGACCACAAAAGGACTCTGTGGGGCACAGGAAGAATATACTGGTGTCCACAATTGCCTTATGCAGATAGAGGGCTTTGAAAATTTGCTCCAGATCTGAGTGAAGCTCCTGCCTTCCTTGGGGGTGTATTGCTATCACTGATGCATAGGGAGCTATGAACTTGCTCTCCAATTGGCGATTCACAGAGGTAGGCAGCACATTCACTCCCAGAGAAGAAAGGGACTAGAGACAAGCATGCATAGGCAGAGAGAGATCTTGATGAGGAGACTTCTTACATTAGAGGTGGCAGCCTTTGGAAAGAGTCAAAGAGACCATTGAGCTACTAAAAATTATGCACAGCCAAGCACATGCTGAGCTGCACTTCCTGCATGCTTTCTGAAGATGCTGCTTTGCTTCTAAAAACAAAAACAAAAAAACCCACTAATAATTCCAGAGCTCTATGGAGACTATTCTTTGACTTTCAGAGATCATAAAAAGTCACAGATCTTGTGAGCCAGTACATACCTGACTGATCTCAAACTGATAATCTAATATCCAAGAGCTGGCCCCTTCTCCTTCCAGGAAGGATTAGGGAAATACAGGTCATTCCATTGACAAAACCTCCTCCCAAGGTGATGAGGTTCTAATGAAAATATATGGAATTTCCTCCAGAAGAAGCTGCCAAGAACATGAATGAAGAGGCAGAAGTATCAGAAGAGGACAGACAGTACAAGAAAAGTAAGTCACAGCCTTCCTGAACTGTCAATCAGGGACTCAGAGGGATTTAGAAAGAAAGCACTGGAGAGGAAATCAGCCTTTCCTATCATGTTCATAGTAGCCAAACATAAGATTTAAAGACTCTGGCTATGACATAATGGCCCAGAAAGATTAAATCAGAGCAACTTCGGTATTAAGTGTGCCAGATGCTGTACTGAGCTCCACAATCATTATCTTGTTTAATCTTTCTGACATTCTGTGATAGGTATGGTTATCATCACCCCTTGATGGGTGAGGAAACTGAGGCTTTGAATTATAAGATTGTGAGACCCAGCAACAGAGCAGTAAAACCACTGCTGGATGTTGCCTCTTCAATGAAGAAATTTAGCCCATCGTGAATATCTGGTAAATAATAATGATATCTCATGCTGTTCAGACCAGGTAGAAGCATGACTGGATTAACAGAGAGCTGGTTCTGAGCTGTTATGTAACATGGTTTATGTTACTCGATGTATCTGTGTTACCTTATCTTCATCAGATAGGAGGGGCTTAGTTCAGATGCTGTCTGGGTAACAGGATATGAAGAATAGTCATATGGTAAGCCAACAATTCAAAGCCATGCATAACGTCTAAACCTGAATCCCCACTGTCACTTCAGCCCAAGATCCAGCTGTCTGAAATTGCTTCTCTCCCCCTGATGTGTAGGAACTGGAAAGACACAAAACTTCTACTCCATAGTCCCTTGTGGCTTGGCTAGGAAGGGCCCTGCCATAAATAATATGGCCCTTCATCATAGCCACCATTGCATTTTCACTCACTGCACGATCGTATTGGTCCCGATCAAAAACACTGTGCCCACTCCTGACTTGAAAGGACCCACAGAAGATTTTTCTCTATGCTCAGCTCCATGGCTCTTTGCTTGCAATTGGAATACAGAAATATTTTCCAAGAGCAACCACATAATGACAGGAAAGAGCTGTTACAATGTGTGCAGAAGGAAGCCATCATCTTGAGCATTTACAGACGTTCCTTTGCTTTCTTTCTAAAAAGAATCCTCTCTTTTTTCCTTTAAAGGCATTAAATAGAAGTGATTGGTCTGAACTCACTGAACCACAGATTACTTTTATATCCATTCTTAACCCACCCTGCCTTACCCATTTTTCATCTTTACTTGGGAGTCATTTCCTTTCAGACCTACTCTTTCTCATCTATCCAGACTCTCAGAGCCTGTCTCCTCTAAGAGAATGTCTCCAAGTTCCTTTGCTAGACACTGGCGTACTGGACAGGAATGAATCCTATACAAGCCAAAGTCCATTTCTTCCCCATGCATTTTTTTAATTACTCACCTGAGAGCCTAAATCCAGGTAGCCATCCAATAGATGCTTGGCAAACCTTCTGAAAGTCAGCTTCAGAATAGCAAGGAAAGCATTAAGTAATAGGCTAAATGAAATAGATTATGCTGAATACATTTTTAATAGAAGTTATCAGGCCACCTACAAACGGTAACAACAATGATGACCATATTTCTTTTCCTTTTGAAGTTTCAGGAACTATGTGCCCTGAACAACCTGTGTGTATAGAAAAGCCAATGACAATTTATCTGGGAGAGGAAAAGATAGATTTTTTTGAAAATCCAAATGCACTTTTATCAGAGTTTACTTTGAGTTTCACAGCAGTCCCAACAGATGGATGAAAGGATCAACCTTCCCATCTGTAAGCACCAAGAAGAAGCATCACTGCCCTGGATCTGAGACCAGGAAGATTTTAAGTCCAGGGTCAAATTACATGTCCTCATTAGAAGGGGATAGGTTAGTGTGAAAAGAGTGGAGGCTGGATTACAAGATGATTCTTGTTGAAAATAAATCAGTGCGGGGTGGAGGGGAATGAAGACTGTTACTCCTCACTAGCTTTGGGCAGCTCCATGGCCCTATTCAGGCAAGATTCTTCACAAGGAATAGATGCCAGAGAGGATCTATGATCTCTTCCATGTGCATTCATAGGGAGGAGTGGCTCAAACTGGGTTGATCTGGGTTGGACTCCTCCCCTGTACTTTAGGGACCTTATGATGCTGGTGACACATCATTTTCTTATATAAGAAAGTGAAGGAAAGATCACTTCTCATGTATCATTAAAGGTAGGGACACAGATGTTACTATCTTTTCCTCTGGGCAATAGGCCAACAGTGAAAAAGAGTGTATTATGATTTTGGTTTTAAATGCCACCCCCAGGCTTATGTGATAAATTCTTGATCATTTGGTATGATGATGAAGTAAGAGATGAGATAGTTAGTAGATGTGACCTTCTGGGAAGGAGTTGAGAAGTCCACTGGGGACATGACCTTGAAAGTGATCCTGGAACCCCCAATGCCTTCATTTTTCTGTCGTTGTTTCTTGGTCACTATAAGTGAGCAGCCTTCTCAACCACTTGTTCTTCCTACCATAACATTTGTCCAAAATCAACAGATGCAGCCAACCATGAAATGAAATCTCTGAGGACATGAGCCAAAGGAAACCTTTCTTCCCCTGAATCCTGATTGTCCTGTGTATTCTGTCACAATGACAGAAAACTGACTGAAAGAGAGAAGCTTACTAAATTTGGAAAAAAATGGCCAGATTTCAAATAGAAGTCTTAGTGTTGACTGGAACCACAGAGGCAAGAATCCTCAAAAATGGAAATCTCCTTCAAGTCACTGGCTTTATGTACAGAGTTATTTAGCATCTATTTTATGATAAGTGCTGTCCCAAGTCCTGGGAATATAAAGAAAAATAGAATACTCTCTACACCCTCAGAAGGCTCAGTCATCAACACTGCATACACCCTGGCATGTAGGCTGGCTCATGCTTGTAACCCCAATCTCAGGAAGTAGAGGCAAGAAGATCAGACGTTCTAGGACATCCTCAGCTATGTAGTGAGTTGGAGACCAGCCTGGACTATAAGCTCAAAACAGGAAAAAAAATGTACGTATGTGTGTAGATAGCATTTTGAAAGGGCTCCAAGGAAACCTCTGAGTAGTTAGTGTCTTCTCTGCCCTGTAAAGGTGGCCTTACCAGGCAAAGGTTCATTAACACTGAGAATAAATAAAAGAGTATGAATAAGAAGGCAAATTTGTTTATTTCTTTCACAGGTGATTCTCATATTCTTGATATACACCAAACTATCAAAAACAGATTTAAAAAGAAAACATAATGTTTCTGTATGGCCAAAGCCTCACTCTCGACAGAAAAGGAATAAATAAATTGTACTAGTGCTGAATATGATGAAGAAATGGTGGATTTTTTCCCCAAAGGGAGCCAGCAAGCACACCCAGGAGGTAGTCCAATATTGTGGTTTAGGTGACAATTTTCATGCTATCCTGAAGTTCTACACTGTGAACATAAGTGATACTCACAGTGATGGCTGGTATTGTTAACAACTCAAAGCATTAATGTAATACAGTGTCGCCCTTAGAAAAGAAATAGAGCTGATGAAGAAATTAGCGTGTTCAAAAATAAAGGCTTCATCTGCTGATGCACTCACATCTTTGCACATGGTGAGATTTATTCAGAGAGCTAGAAAGAAATAATATAAAGTCAATGTAAGTCCAAAAACGATAGCCCATGGAAAGGTCAGTATCTCCTCTGAAACATCATGAACTGAGCACTGGACATCTCTGAATTCTCAGACCTGGCCAGTTTTTAAAGTATCTTTCTAAATGCCTTAGGGGATTTGGTGTGGGAGTGTAAGGGTGTGGTATATGGTATAATTTGAGTGTGCCTATGGATGCCAAAGGATGATGTCAGGTGTGCTGCAGAGACCAGTCTTTCACTAAACCTGAAGCTAGATATTTTGATTAGGCTGGTTGATCAACAAACTCCTGGGATCTCGGTCTGTACTTCTCACACTGGGGTTATAGGCACACATGGACACATGGCCATACTTGGCTTTATTTATTCATTATTATTTTTAAACTCAAGGCTTTGTGTTTGTACAAGTGTTCTTGCTTACTGAGCCAACTTTCTGTTCCCTTTCAAATACCTTTGCATAAAAATTCCATTGTATCTTCCCAACAAATCCTAAAAACAAGGGTTGCAGATATTTCATCCCTACTGCATGGCTGAGGAAGATGAGGCTTGGTGGGATGAGTAGGTTATAGATTTGTCTGGTTGAAGCATGGTTAAATGGTGGAACCTGTATTCTAGTTTTCACCCTAATGGCCTAAAGCACAAGGACAGTCTTTCTTAAACTATCAGGGGCATTGGAAATCTGTGAGTCAAAATGCAGAAGAGAATTCATGATTCTGAGTTGAGATAGGAGACTCTGCTCCAGGTGGTTCTGGGATATCAGTGTTCCCTCTAAAAGGACAGTCTTCACAGTCAAGCAATCTTAGCCTGTTTTCCAGGGAAAATTATTTCAAATGATCAACAGCGGATGATCGTTCTTATTTTTCAAAATACCAAAGCATTGTCCTCAATGGCTTTTTTTCAGGCAACACCTATCTAGAGCCATTTGATATTTCTGGAGGCTGGACTTTTTCTGTCACAGTCTATCTTTGATGGGTCTTTACCTGGCTTCAGTTTCTTATGTTCCCTACCCCATCCTTGGTCTTTAATTTTCTGTTACTGCCCCTGTTGACCAGCGAACCCTGTCTTTGAATTCACAATGACAATATGAAGCCTTCTCAAACATAACAACTAAATCTTTGATTGTCTGAACAATGACTGTAACCCAACAACTCAGCCTAATTCTAATACTAATTACCCTGAGTTAAAATAGACCCCAACAGTCTAAGTGCTTAGTCCCCAGAGTTCCCCCAGCTTATTTTACCTATCACAAACCCTGGGACTCCCATGAATCTGACTGACTGGTTACCAAGTATGGGTTCTCATGCTCTCCTCAGATTCCAAAATGTACTAGAAAAGTTGTTAGAACTAAAGACAACAGGGTCTTACTGGCTATTGTTGGCTAGTATTAGATAATTATAAATAAAACATCCTGGTCATGGTTAAATGGAAGTGAAGAATAGGAAAATAGTGCAGAGTTCCCATGCTCTTTGAGGACACATCTCTGTGTCAGAGTGTTGATGTGTTCACCAGTCAGAGGCTCCCCAAACTCACTTGTTTGGAGAGTTTAATGAAGGAGGTTTTCCCACATAGACATGAATGGGTACACCATTAAGCATCAAGACTGAACTTATCCATCAGCCCCTCTCCCCATACTAGGCTAGGAACCCCAGCCACTAGTCTCCTTAATAACATACAGAAGACATTCCTGCCACTCTGGAGATCCAAGATTTTTAGATGTTCTATACTAGAAACTAAGAACACAGAAATGCCTACTTCATTTATGCCATCCAAAGACTTTTCACATTTTGCTTTCTTCATTATGCCTTGCCTCCTTAAGCAAAAACCAAGGCACCATGCAGCTTTCCTAGGCAACAGTCATCCTCACAGGTTGCCAGCCAGTCAACACCTATTCATTAGGTGCTCCATAGGATTAGTGTTTCAGGATCACTTTCCAGAAATGAGACTTAAGTCAGTTTGGGACAAGACCAAGACATCAAGGACTGAAACAATAGGATTATAGTGGGTTTCAGAACATGTGACTCCCACATACCTTGACCACCTTGTCATACTGAAGACAGCAGTGCAGGAAGCCTCCCTGACTTTCACCCTTTCCTTCTTTGAATTGGTTTTAGAACATAGGAAGGATGTTTATACCTTCCCCAAAGGAAACCCTGATTCTCATGTAGGAAGTGCCCTATCTACACTCAGAGGTAAGAAGCACTTTGGTTTCTGAAGGAATGAAAGAATACAGAGGAGAATGAGAATAAGCAGGCCCAATATGTTGACATCAGATCATGTCTTTCTTTTATATTTGTCCAAAATAATCTACCCTTTACCAAATCTCTTATAAAGTACACTCAGGAGCATCCTCTTGAGGTCTTCATTATGAAGGCCCCTGAACCACATAAAACTTACTAAGCATGTTTATTTCAATGGGTGAGCCCTTCCTTTATCTAGACACATCTAGTATTATAATCACCTACCTACACACCTCATGCTCCAGGCTAATTCAGATTAAATTAAGTTTATACAGAATGCCATTGAAAATCTCCATAGCTTTCTAACTATTTTACTTTTACTAAGAGCTCGCTCTCTCTCTCTCTCTCTCTCTCTCTCTCTCTCTCTCTCTCTCCTCTCTCTCTCTCTCTGTGTGTGTGTGTGTGTGTGTGTGTGTGTGTGTGTATGTGTGTGTAAAGAATGTGAACATGGCAGGCAAGTGGAAGCAAGAAGACAACTTGAAGAAGTTGGTTTTCTCCTTCTACCATGTAGGTCCCAGAATTTTAACTCAGATCATCAGGGTTGGCGGGACACACCTACAGAAGTCATGCTGCTAGCCCTCATAGTTAGAATTTTTATGGTATGTCATGACTGATTGCTCACCTGTCTTCCAACAACTGGGCTATAACTCCTTGAAAATACATACCTCCCTAGCATCTTCTACCAATTCTAACACATAGGAAGTGCTCAGTAATTGGTGGATAAATAAAGAACAGCCTCCCCAAATTCCAAAACAGAATATAGCTCCACCTGGTGCTAAAATATAGCTGAAAATCATTCTCTGAGGCTTGAAGTCAAAACCCACATATGTTTGTCAAATCAACTGGTTCAGAATGTTCAGAATAACATAAATAGCCAAACCATAATAATGTTCTGATGAAGAACACACATACATTCCAGTGTGATTCTGACAAACCCAGCCAGCACTTGAATGGAAATTAAATTCTCTTTATTAAATCCTTAATATAATAGTCCAGATCTTCAAGCTTATGGTGAGTGAAATGGATGCTTAGGGCCCATTTGGGTCTTAAGTTTGGCTGTTAAGACACCTAGGAAACTATTAAAGCAATTAGACACCTCAGGCCAACCAACTAAATAAGAATCTCTTCAGGAGTAGAAAGTAAAGAACTGTTTATTCAAAAGTGAACGCTATGTGATTTGAATAGCAAACGAGGTTGAGTTGCACTCTGGAGTCTTCTTTAGGAACTCTGCTTCCGAGGAACCATTGTAGAGCTGCAAGTGAACACAGGAAAATGTCAGTCCCTTCAAAAGGATGGCAACTGACAAAAAATTTTTAGCTTCACAAAGCTCAAGAGGAAGAAGGTATAATAGGGAAGTCATCTTGATTGCTTTCAAAATTCCAAGTCATAGACAGGGAAGAGCATTGTGGGGGAAGACAAAGCAGGAATGGAGATAGCAAACCATGGAAATAGCAATGATTTGAGTGGGTTGTGGATATTCATACATGTCATGTTGAACTAATGGTAGTGCTGAGAAATATACCACAGTCATCATTTTGACAAAACAGATTGAACTAAGACTTCAGAATCATCAAGACTTTGACATGTGGTTGGGGTCTTATATATTTTTATTATGTATGATAACTGTGTAAGTGATTTTCAGAGCTCACTCATGATTTGCTGTAATTGCTTAAAACAAAGTGGCTTGTAACACAAAATTGATCCACAAATTTATCCAACATCAAAACAAAGTGGAAAGCCCATCTTCCTAGCACCCAAAATTCTGCTTTGAAGCAGATAGTCTTCAGAGGCATCTATGGAGCACACCTTTAATCCCAGCACTTGGGAGGCAGAGGCAGGATGATCTTTGTTAGTTCAACATCCAGCCTTGTCTACAGAGTGAGTTTCAGGACAGCCAGGGCTACACATAGAAACCTTGTCTCAAAAAGCAAAACAAACAAATGAAATCATCCATTCCTAAATAAACTAAAAGGTGTTGTTTGAAGATCAGTGTGGACCACATGTCATCTAGGACATGAAGCGCATGATGGTAGTGTTCCTAATGGCAGCATCTGCCTTGCATTTCCAACTGGAAAGCAAGCATTCCCCAACCAGACTCTTCCAATTCTCTCTTGGAGTTCTGCAAAAACAAAGTCTCTCCAAACCAGAGGGAGGACTAGACACACCCCCTTTAAAATGGCTAAGATTAATTTATAGACATTTAATTTTTTTAAATTTCCAGGAAAATAAAGAGTGAGACTTGGAGACATTTGTGATTCTGAGCAGGGTGCATGCAGCTAACATCCTATCCATGCCAATGGCCATTTGCTGTGCTCTTTTGGGTCAGCATCTGGTGCTGGTTAGCAAAAATTCCATTCACAGCTGTCCAGATGAATCAAATGTCCAATTAACTTTTTTTTCTCTCTCGGTGACAAGACTCTGCCCAGAAGAAAATTTTAAAACAGAAAGCATAATAGAACAGAGTTTTACACATTTTTTTTTTTTTTGCCAAAAACATTATGCTGTAAATTCTTGACTGTTTTAGAAAAAAATTACAGAGAATCATCAAAATCCTCCAACAATGTCTTTTCCTCTCATGCAGGGAGGTTCATATTTTCTGTTCATTTGCTACATGCTTTGCTGATAAAAAGCTTTGGTCTGTTGTTTCTTGTTCCTCAATTCTAAAAAAACCACCAGTCTTCCCCTATGCAGATGGAAGCTTAGAGAGAGACTCCTAAAAAAAAAAATCATCTTGTGTCTTCTCCTGTCTCCAGTGGAAACTTCCAGGGTCACAGTAAACTGAGCCCGGCCCAATCTATTGATTTCCCTTAGTGATCAGAGCCAGAATGGATTTTTAAAGGGTATGTTAAGGTACTTCAAAAATAACTAGGATTTGAACTCAAAAATGGCCTAGAAAAGTGATGGATGTGCCTTTACTGTTTTAAACTTTTTCAAGGTTTCTGATTTCACTCAGAACAATACTGCATGAGCCCAGCATTACCTGCCCTCATCTCAACCCGCATCTCCCCTCTCTTGGCTCCCACACCCAGACATACTAACCGATTTCAATCCTCTCTTTCTGTGAGCCAATGTCCTTTTCCCTGCAGCCTTTACCAGGGTGTGGGATTCTGTCTGTCTACCAGGTTAACTGACTTTCTGGGGTTTATCAGAGGTTCATTCTTAGCACAGTGCCTTCCCCTTAGACATCTATGAGAAAAAGAGACTCCTGAAAGCCCCCTCACTTCAAGTGTGTGGCCTTGCCATGCTTTGCAGTGAAGCAGGTAGCCTTATTCCCTTTTCCTAGGAAAAGGGAGTGAACACTTTCAACCAGGCCCTACCAGCCACACTGTAACTCATAAAGCACCTCCTTGGGCTTTTATGCTACAGCTCCCCCCACACTTTTTTATCCATGTATCCCCTTGCTCCAGCTCCCTTCTCCCTCCCAACCCCTCCCAGTCAGCCTTCAGCCTCCCTCCTCCCCATCCCCTCCCCAGAAATGGCAAGAAGTCCCAAGGTGGATAGCTCAGCATCTACTCCAGGCAAGTTTGATTTCCTCATTCTACTATCAAGGCCCCGAAATACCAGTCCATGCACAGAAACACAGCCTGATACCTCCCTTTGAGGCTCCACATATTGCCCATGTCAGTGGACAGTTGCCTATCTTTGGAGGGCCTAGTTTCTTTTTCTGGTGGCTCCCCGGTGGCTATTCTTGTTCAGTGAGCTCCACAGAGCTCCAGCCAGCCATCACTGTGAGGATTTTCCTCACAATCCCTATCCTCTTGCTCATATAGACTCTCCTCCCTTTCTATTAGCTGGACCAAGAACTCAGCCCAGTGTTCAGCCATGTATCTCTGCCTCTACCTCTATTCATTGTTGGATGTAAGTTCTGTGATGGCACTTAGGGTGGTTATTCATTTCATTATAGGGGAAATCCTGTCTAGGTAACATCTTCACTATTGGTGAAGATCTAGCCAGGGATATCCTGTAAGTTCTTGGAGGTTACCCAAGCATCTAGTCTTTTCCCAACCCCATATTCAGCCTTCCCCATTTTAGAGAGGAAAATGAACAAGAGACACAGAGTTATTGCTTCTTCTTGGTGCCCTACGATTACCAGTTACTAAGGAGCAGAAGGACTCTGATGTAGGTCTTCATGCCCTGGTCCTTCCTCCCTGTCCCATCATTCTCCCTGTTTCATAGTCAACTACCAAACTCTTGCCAAAGTCTGGAGATGATATTTTTAGAGACATCTACCCTCCAAATACAGTTTACCTTCAAATGTGCAGCTAAGTCAATCTGCAGGAGGAAATGTGTTCTCAGAGTTCATTCTTAACAATTAACAAATGTGAGGCATATATTAGAAACAAAATGATTATTTAAAAAGGACCCTAAAGAGAAGTCAACAAAGTCCACACGCTCTTTCTCTTCTCTAGAGTACTACACTATCCATCTTAATAAGGGCAGTTGCAGGAACAAGACACATCTGTATATACCTCTGCCTCCAGAGACGGTTTTACATATGCTTTGCTTAATGCAAGTTCCCCCGTGGTCGAAATTATTTTCCATTCACTGTCATATCCCTGTGCCAGAGTTGATTTTTTTTCCTAACAAGCTTAACCATTAACACTGCAGCCCAGATGTTTCCATGGCAGCACATAAGCTGGGGCTGCAGAATGAACCATCTTCTCCACAGCCATGCTGGAGTTTAAAGTGATAATTGCAAGAGCAAGTTTTCAAATCACTTAGGGTTCCTTGTCTTTTTGCACGGTGGTGCTTATATTATTCTTTATATAAACAATAAACACCTATTTTAAGTTATTGTTTGGTTGTTTATTTTCACTCAATAAGGGTTAAAATTGAGAAAAAGAAAAAGAGAGAGAGACTGGAGAGAAGGGGAGAGAGATTCTCATTGACTGGAGGAGGGAGAGAGAGGAGGCTACTACTGCTTTTGTTATTAATGAAAATCAATTTAAAGATCTAATTCCTTTCTCAATATTAAGATACTCAGTAATTACAGCATTTCTCATCCCCATCAGCTTTCAATTCTCCTCTCAGCACGCCTAGGAAATTTGAACATATTCCAGGGAAGGAATCCAATCAAGATGTAACTGCCAAGGTCACACAGGAGGAAATGCTCACAGCAAAGACAGAGAAGAGCGAGATAAGTCTCCCTAGGACATCTGCTCAGTCTGCGTTTGCCTCCTCAGCAGTTCCCTTTCACAGTCAAATGTTCAGATGGAGCCAGGCTGCAAGAGCAACAGCCCAGCAAGGCTGAGCAAGTGGGAACTCAGGTAACTGTTGCTATCAATGCAACTTGCAGGAAACTCAGTCTGACAAACATTTCATGATGATGTTTGAAGTTCTCATTCTGATGTAGAGCAATTAGTAGAAATGGCAACTGATTTACGTAAAGGTTGGGATTGCAATTGCATCATGAAAATCTTTTCCTGTCCTCCTTCTTCAGCATTGCTTGTAGTAGCATGAATATTTTACTCTTAACATGTTCAATATAATTAAGAAAAATAGATTTATGGGACACACACAGGTGAAATGGTGCCAGAATCAAGTTAAAGCTCCTTCTACCCCAGCCCATACTCTCTTCTCTATCAGGACTCAAATTTCTATTCTTCTCCCACCAACTTAGCCCTTTCCAGCCTCCTGATTTCAGGAAATCTGTGTGTGTGTGTGTGTGTGTGTGTGTATGTGTAACCTGTCTTACATAGGTACTATGCCTTGGAGTAAGAGAGTATGTATTGATGATCTCATTTCATTTCTCAAGAATTTAGCCAATGTTGTTGACATTGCACATAATTTTGTGGACAAAGAAATTGAAGCAGCTTGTTTGGGATAATACAGATGCTGGTAAGTGGTGAAATCAGTCAGAAATACACATGCCAAATCCCCCTTTTTCTCCATGGTAAGATAGAAAAAGTCTTGAGAATGGAATTGCAAGTAGCACTAACTAGGTAAGAACAGAAAGTATAACAGACCTCATTTATTTCTAATGAATATTTTATTCACTATGGTTCTGTCACCTCACTGCCCTGTAAGATTCTATATGAGGCAGAAATTATTGATCCTTTTCTATCCATAATGCATTTGGGAGTGTGTACAGTCTTCCAAGCTGTTTAGTGTTGAAAGTACACTCTTGTAGAACACATACAGGACGTGGGCACACAGGCAAGCAAGGCCATCTAATAATCATCTCTGGAAGGTGGTAAGGAGAAAGCTCTGTCCTCTGTGCTACCTCAGCTGGAGTGTGGTCACTCTCTGGGCCCTGGAGGTGGTATTGAGACTGCAGGATTGGTTACTATAGCTGAGAACAAGGTAGAATGGCAAGATGATTCACTCTTTAATTCTTTCTGCTCTTGCCCAAGGAATTTGTTTTCACAGCTTAGAACAATTTTTCTGCTTTTCTTTCCAAAGAAAGAAAACATAGTGCTGGAGAGATGGCCCAGGAGGTAAGAACAATGCCTGCTCTTCCAAAGGACCTGGGTTCAGTTCCTATCATGGCAGCTAATAATTATGACTCCAATCCCAGAGAGTTGGGCCTCTACTGGCACTGCATACACATGCTACACATACATACATGCAGGAAAAATACTCATAAATAATAAATAACTTTTTGAAAAGTGAAAGGAAGAAGCCACAGTTGATTCTGTCTGATCACACTCGTCACTCCTTTAAAAGCTTGGTTTTCTTCTGGGTCGAGTTGTGGCCTTGCTGTGCACTCCACTTTCTTATGTTCCACAACTCAATCACCAGCACCAAGAGCTTGTCGCAGAAAATACATACGTCACAGTTACTATATTCACATCATTTAGGAAAGTAAGGTGCATAGTAGACATTGAGTGTTTAGAGAACAGGTGGGTTGAGGGGACTGAAGTCTACTTTGAAACTGGAAACCTTTGAAAATAACCTTCCACAAACAGGAAAATCAGCTCCATTTTCTGAGAGGTTCTCATGACTGAAAAAAATTGAACCAGTAGATGTTAAAACCAGACACACAGACGCATATTAATATACTACTATATAATATATAATAAGAAGGAATTTCTGTCAATTATACACAGGTCCAAAGGAAACTGCTTTTCTCATACCTGATGACAGGTGTTCAAGGAAAAGCTGCTAGAGTGTAGAGTGAGACTCCTGGAGACATTCTGCCATCTCTCAGCCTCTTCTGAGTCTATGTGCACATGCCAGCAGACTTTAGGTTGCATTTGGAAGGAATCTCCTTGATGTCTTTTTTACTGTTTCAAGATATTCTCTCTCCCTTTTTCCCTCCCTTGTCTGTCTTTCTCTGTGCTTGAGTAGTTTTATTATGTTGTGTATAGATGCAGAGGTTTTGAATCACAGTATAAAAATCCTATAGCATTCTTGAAAATATGACTCTGTTTTCTGAAATTATGCCTGGAAAATCTTAGCCACTGTCTCTACAAAATGCCTCTTAGCCCCATTTCCCTTCCCTTTCTTTTCAAGACTCTGGCTCCATGCATACCAGCCAGTTCTACCACACACACTCATGTTCTTATCTTAGTGCTGTTCTTATATTGCTCTGGCAATTTTCTTCTAACCTTCCTCTTTAGCTACAGCTAGTTTGTTATGAAACACTTTAGCTTAGTTTCAGTTCCTGCATTGGTTTAGTCAAATGTGGCTTTGTTGTTGTTTATTTTTTTTCATAGACTACAATTCTGTACTGAAATTCTCCATTTCTCCATTCTGCTGATTTTCTCAACATACTAATTATAAAATTCAAGTCTCACAAACTCCAATTATCTTGGAGTTTACATGTGTGGTCTGATACATACATACACACACAGAGATACATACATATGTGTATGCATGTATGTGTGAGTGTGCATATGTGTGTGATGTTTGGTTAAGCCGCATTCTTTTGCCTATCTGCTTTTGTTTTGTTGAAGTCTAAATACTCTGTTTGGAAAAATTGTGTTTAACTTGGTGCTACAAAATTTACTTTGCCATACACAGAGAAATTCTGTCTTGAAAAAAATTGATTTTTCTTGTGACAACACTCATGATAGACTATAACCCTGGTCTCCTTATGCCTTGAAAGCTTGGCTTTGGGTTTTCCAAGAGCCACGACCACTCTTGTTTTCTATACCTGCTTCCAACTTGTAGTTATATAGGAATCAGGAAAAAAAAAGGCCTCAGTTTACTTACCAGGACCAGTCTTCTTTGTTGGACTTGAACTTAGAGTTTTAACATTATCTCCCTCATAGACACAAAAAGAAAATTTTAATCATTTTTTCAGCAACCAAGTGACATCAATCATGTTCAACTCTATAAATTTTCAATTTTCTCTTCTATGGATCTTTTCTCAAGTACTTGCTTCCTTGGTAGTTCTCTAATGCCTTTAGAGTTACACACACACAGATACACACACACAGAGAGACACACATACAGACACACGTATACACACAGAGAGATCTTTAAAATGTACCATGGAACATTATATATACAAACAACATCTACAAAGTCAAGGATCCCTGAATTTGAATGACCTTGGCAACATTTGAGGTTATATAGCAAGACTGTTTTTAAAAACAGCAGCAATATATTAAACCACAACAGCCTGTTTCTGTTCCTGTTAATCTCCTAATGAAAAGTGAATACATCTTCAAGTTTTCAGAGTCTCAACTGTTTCAAAACTGCTCAAAAGTTAAAGTCCAGAGTCTCTTCAGAATCTTACTCTCTAAGCATCAAGGTGGAGTGGAACAGACATTCTAATTCTAAAAGAGAAGAATGGGAGACTATCAAGGAAGCATTGGACCAAAGCACAAAGAAAACCCAGTCCTGAAGGTTCAGATCTGGAACCCAGAGCATCAGTGACATGACATAAACCCAAAAAAGCTTTGACAGCTGTTGCTTTTGGCCTTTCTGTCAAACCATACAGCTCTGTTTGTAGAGTGGCTTCATTGATTGTCCTTGGCTTTTCTTGACTAACGGTCCACATCCCTGGGTCTCTAACTTCCTTGGATCTTGTTATAGTTTGAATGTGAAAAGTCCTCAATAATTCATATGTTTAAAAATTTATTTCATTCACTTAGAATATAAGAGATATTTTTCATAATATTATATCACTACAATCAAACATTACTTTGTTCTTCATATCCACCAAACAAGAAATTCAAATTACTTGTAACCTGCTGAAATTGGAATTTTCATTGAAGTAATTAATTGTTGTAATTCATATGTATCTTATGTTCACATGTAATTTGATTGAGCTATTTTTACCTTAATTTCCTTCTCTATATTATATTGTTTTCAGAAATTTTAGTCCATTTTTTGGTTTTCTAACACACACTATCCAAGCTACAGAGAAGAGTGAGATCACAGTTGCTCTGTAATTAAGAGAAGTTAATTGATGATCAGGATTTATTTTCCTGAATGTCACTGTGAGTCTGGAACCCATTTTATAAGTTTTACACAACATGCATAGCATTGTATTGTAGTCATCATTGAAATGTTTCTCTTAAAAAATGGTCCCCAGCTGGTGAATTGTTTGGGGATTTTGTAGAGTCTTTAGGAACTGAGGCAGAGCTGAACTAGGTTACTGGGTAGAGGCTTTATGTGAGCTACTCTCACCCCAGTTCCAGCCCAGGTTCTTTCTCAGCTTTCTTATCCACAGAGATATGAACAAATAGCTTCACATACCTACTGTCATGGACCATGCAGCTTCAGTCTCTCTGCCCTCAACTCATGTGAAATATGCTCCTTATTAGGGGGAACATATTTATACCCTAAAGACAAGGATGATAAAGGAAACTATTGAAATGGTTTGTGTCAAAGGTAACAATGGCTTGAATCAGGACAATGGAAAGCAGACAAGCAGAGAAGACAAGGGTTCAAAACACACCTCATGTTTTGTAAGGGAAGAAGTATGTCTCTACATTGTTTCCTATAGTTTGAGGAACATTTTATAGCAGTTTCACCCAAGTAAACACTTGAGTTTGTTCTGAATCTGCAAAATGGTATTAAGAGAACTGTAAAAATCCTAATAAACTGTAATAATTTGCATTTGTATTTAAGAGATATTTAATGAATATTAAATGAAGCAATTTATACTGGTTGACTCATTACAAATTTTTATGACAGGATGATTTAAACTTGAGTCCATCAATCTGGTACTAGATGTATAAATACAAATGACATCTTTTAATTAAATGTTATATGCCATTAAAATTTCAAATGACATCCAAGCTTACAGATGAATGAAGCAAAATGTTTAAAAAGTTAAGAAGCAATGAAAAATAGAGTCATATAACAGAAAAAAAAATCAAGAAACTGTAGTAATGTATATTTGTTACATATCACATATAAAAGAAATATTACACACAAGACAAAATAAATGTCAGATGAATTAAAGATGTAAACCTCAGTTATATTTAGATAATAAACTCTTTTAGATCTTCACACATCATAAAAACAAAGGGAAGGGCTGGGAAGGCAGCTCAGTATGTATGCTAAGTAAAAAATTATGAACAAAAAATGTTTACAAGGTAAATATAAGCATGCCTTTTCTCATATGTAAAAACTAGATTTATATATATGCAATATATAATATTGTATATTATGCAATATTAAAGGAAAAATAGTCTATAGTGAGGGAGCAATGGCTCTAAAGAAAGAAGACAAGGTAAAAGAAGAGAAAAAAAGACAATTATGTTCTCTGTCATAGTCAGAACCTAGGTTTACATGTGTGTGATCTGAGAGAGGACCATTGGAGCCAGAAAACAGACCAAAGAGAAGAGAGAAGCAGAGAATGAAGGATGTTTGGAGTCCTCATGTTATGGTAACCTCCAACCATAAAATTATTTTTATTGCTACTTCACACCTGTAATTTTGCTACTGTCATGAATTGCAGTGTGTGTTTTCCAATAGTCTTCAGCAGCTCCTGTGAAAGGATCATTCAACCACCCCCAGGACCCACAGGTTGAGAACTGCTGATCTAGAATGTTCTCCCTTCTCAGCTTTCAGGTGAAGAAACTGAATCAAAGACATACTTACTAAATGCAGATTCTAAAATGTCATCCTATGGCATTCAGCCTTAATGAGAAAAGCCTGAACAGAAGAGGAGTCGAGCATATTAAGCTCAATTTTTCTTATTCTAAAGAGATCCAAGATTCAAAGCCAGGACACAACAAAGCAGCTCTCCTTCCCTTTTATGGGAGTAATATGTTTGTTTTGTTCACTTTAAATTGGGCTTAAATTAGGCCTCTGAAGGAGGGAATTCATTAAAATCCTCATTTGCAGTGCTGGCAAATTGCCATCTAAAAGCCAGTAGCTTCGTTCTTGATACAGCTTAAAAGAAAAAAAAAGAAAAGAAATGAAAAAAAAAAAAAAAAAAGACTGTGGCCCTACTTGCTGCCAATTTATGTTTTTATCAGATGACAAAATTAGAAAGATGAAGACATTGATTCCTGATGGGTAAACTTTGCCCACAGAAAATAACCAGAGTTGTATACCAGGTCTGTGTCTTTCTAACAACATAGAAATCCATAACTATGCACCATGTTATAAAGTTGATATCATATACAATGCACAAGTTTGTACTTGGTTCTTCCCACGTAAGCTTATATTGTTATCATCGGTTTTTTGCCACTGAATATATTCTGTAGAAGTCAATGCTCTCTATCTGAATAATGTCCCATTCCAGGCTAGTTATAAGTCATTAGTTCAACAGTTCTCTCCTTGAGACTCTGCTGAGGTGATGCCCATTTTTACCATGTTATGAGAAAGAGACGCCATTCAAATGCAATTTTGACATCAGATCTCTCTTTAAGCTCTCAGCAGAGAGGTTTTTACACTTACAACTCTGGTCACTCTGAACGCTTTGGAGCTCTGATTGGGAGATGCTCCCCACATCCACGGAACTTGTCACAGTGACTCCCAGGAAGGTTGTGACTGGGTGGAAGGGAGTTTAGACATCAGAGGCTTTTCAGAGGGGGCATCAGTCCTCACACCACAGCCTGGCTCACCTTCTACATACACCACAGAGAAAGAAAGATGCTGTTGTCTTACTCAAGAAGTGGCTTTACCTGGACACCCAGAGAACCTCAGAAGTTTACCTTGGAGGTGGAGATCCAGCTATATGGAATTTAATACATATTATATGCACCTGAGCATGAGGAACTGAAGACGAGAGTTCTTGGTTGTAATAAAAAACTATGTCGCACCAATAACTGTTTCTTCTGGGACCAACTGAGGATTCTGTGTTTGATTAATTGGACCATCTAGCAGTAAAAAAAGATTTGATCAAGGATGCCAGAGCTGGATGGCATGACACTCAGTCACTGAGGGAAGAGTCTGGCTGACTAAAAAGTTCATCTTGTCCTCAGAACTAGGAGCTCCACAGAGCATGCTCATACAATCCTCACGCTTTAAACATCTAAATTAGAGTGATGAACAGTCCTAATGCAGTGGGACATTCCCTGTCCCCAGACAGCACGCCACACACACACACACACACACACACACACACACACACACACACACACACACCTACACACCATGTCCCTTCCCTTGGGCTCTAAAGAGCAGAGGAACAGAAACCCCAGCAGTTCAATCAAGGCTCAGACTTTAAATTAGCTAAGAATGTCTAGATGTCTAATGTCACTCGAAGACTTTTTAATGATTTGAAATAGCCCCGAAGCATCAGTGTCTGCCTCAGAATTCACTCAAAGGGGGAGGGAAAGAGTGTCTCCTCCTAAATGAAGATGCAGGAGCAGAGTAAACACAGGATAAGCTGTTTTCAGCTCCCTTCAATACTGATGCTCAGTATTCCAACAAAGATTCCTTCAAATTATAATGCTTGTACAAAACTAAAGAAATCAAAGGGAGTTAAGCCAATTGGAAAACTAGAATTTGACTAATTAATCAAAGAGAGTACAGATAGCAGCAGATGTCAAGCCAATCAGCCTATACATGGTTCCTTAATGTTATCAACTTGCTTTCTTTGTCTGTAACTTATAATCACATCATTAACTGGAAACCCCAGTGTAGACTATGGATTAACTCAGTGGCAGAATGCTTGCCTGCCTAGCCAGCAGGAGTCCCTGAATTCAGTCCCTAACATCATAAACGAAAACAAATAACCTTTGCTAGGAAAAGAGCTTAAGTAAAACGAGGAGTTATAGAGTAGTTATTATTTTATTTTTTGTCACCTGGAAACTATAACATAGTAATAGGCAGTAATTATCTGATCATAAAACTCACAGAAAAAACATAAATTTACAAGCTCTCAGTAGCTCAATTTAATAATTAACCCAGACTCTTTAGTCTTCCTGATATAGGAAAAAAAAATGTCTACTCAGTCCAGTGCTTGTCTGTAATACGCACTTATATTTTTCCCTGTCATCTGACAGAAGTTGCTACATGTATGCCCACTTCCGTTCTACTCAGAACCAGTAAGAAGGAAGCCAGATGTTCTAGTTTCCTGAGCCTATAGCTGAGGAAGGAGACTATCTACCTCAGACACACATCTCCATCAGTCATCAAAAGACCCTTAGAGTAGATATGCAGTGATGGAGGTCAGCCAAGTTTCCTCCAGACCCTTGCCCTACTACAAATGTATCCCCAGAAATGAAGAGTAGAAATAAGGGCAGTCAAACTCAAAAGGAATAACCTGTTTGTGTGACATTTTAATTTCCTAAATCTGGTAATGAGAAATGACAATGAAGAAATTCTATCCTCATAGCTCCTTCATATCAGACAGACAGTAATATCAGTAAGCATATTTTAACTTTATAACAAAGGCAGATTAATATGCCTCCAGCTTGAAATGACTTTGGAATTGTCTAGAAAGTTAACTGGGGAGCACAAGGTCCCACCTCCATGCATCAATCATTTTGAATGATGTAATTAAAACCCCTATGAGCCTCAATAAGGTGAACATTTTTAACAAATGACTTAAACAAAGGCCTCACAGGACAATTGTAAGTAGAGGAATGTAGTCTGTAATCAATCATAAAAGGAAAATGGAATTCATTCTCCCACCCCATTTGAAAAAAAAAAAAAAGGAAAGAAATTACTTATCTGGGCTTCTTCCTCCAAGAGGCAGAATCAGGCTTAAGTTCAAGAATGAAGACAAGCTAGACAAGAGTTATCCCATTGAGTGACACTTGCAACCAAGAAGTTTCTTTTTAAAATTACCAAATTCCCCTCACTTCTCCGAAGTCTCATTAACAGGGGAAGAAGAGAGAGTGAGATAGGAAAGGTCCTGTTCCCACTCAGGTACAGGCAATAATCACAGAGGTCTGATGGGAAATTTCTGCCCACCTACCAAATGCTGGGATTAAAGGCACACGCCACCACTGTCTGGCCGAAATTACGGTTTTTAAACCTTCCTGCCCCCTCCTCTCCCTGACAGATGCCAGGAATGCTGAGAGTCATGTACTGGTTTCTTGTGGCTGGACTGACATTCTGTCCTGTTGTGACCTCAGTCTGCTCTGTGATGGCCATCACCATGAGAGCCTCTTCTTCACCATACTGCTACATTCCTAACTTCCTGGCTGGCTCCTAGCTTGATCTCATCATCAACTGGGGGTGGGGCCAGGGGGTGCATTTTCCTCCCTAACAATGTTTTGGCAAGCAGCCTTAAGGATCGTGGCTGTTGTTTTATAGTTTGGTAGTTTAGGCTGTACTTTACTCTTAGCCATAACTGTAAACTCTATTCATTGTGCATTCTGGCCATCATTCTCTGGGATAAGGAGGCTGGAGTTTCAGGCTTAAATGTGAAAACAGGGGCCATTTATTTTCAGTTACTGCAAACAGAGCACATCATGATCCTCCCATAGCAAGATGAGATCCTCATAAACAAATATTTCTGAATTGAAGTCAACAGAAAGAAGATTCCTTCTTCCTGTTTATTGTGATATACCTTTTACGTATTGCAAGATGTAGATTTTATAGTGAGTGAGGTGATCGTGTTTTCAGAATGGACTAGGGTTGGGGTAAGAATGGTGTTGTAATCCAAGTGGATCAAAGACCTCAACTTAACCCCAACCACTTTGAACTTGATAGAAGAGAAAGTGGGAAATACACTTCTACAAATTGGCACAGGCCGCCACTTCCTAAATATAACACCAGTGGCACAGGCACTAAGACCAACAATGAATAAGTGGGATCTCCTGAAGCTGGGAAGCTTCTGCAAAGCCAAGGACACTG
>PVIH01014607.1:24745-53118 GCA_004025045.1 Sigmodon hispidus | reverse complement strand
AAACAGCCTTAAAGCAATCCCTGTGCATTTTCTCGTATCAACATTTTAGATATTAAATTGTACTTTGTAGTTGTTGTTTGTTAGCAGTAGTTTGACCTCACTTATGTTAGTACCTTTCTCTTTCCCAGACACTGTCTTATGATGATCCCTATAATATGTAGTTTTATACCTAGTTTAGAACCTTCCTATTTAGACAAAATGGGGAGATGTAGCGGGAAATCAGGAACTATATATGTGAATGATCACGTCAGAGGACTGGAGACGAGCGGGGCATGGTTAACTGGAAAGGATTCCGGAAGTAGACCTTTGAGGGAGAGGACCAGGACAGGAAGCTGTCATTCTCTTGCGAGAGTTCATGACCTGGTGCACAGTTCGGTCCAGCTGCGTGGGGAGTTCAGACATATGGTGTGGGGATGAGGAGTTTTTCTTAGAAAGACTCCAGCATGCTGCAACCTTATCCTTTCATTTTCTCTTAAAACCGTCTCTGTTTTATAAGTGATTTTCACAAAATAAACCCCATTTAAAACATATCTCACGGCGGGTTTTTACCATGATATCTTAGCCTTTTGAGTTAAAATTGTTTTGATTATCTTGTTTCTGAGTAAGTATGGGGAAAGTTGTTTCAAGACTATCTCATAGCCTCAGAAAAAGAACTCTGACATTTTACATGTCACAACCTCAAAGGCATAAAATAGACCTTCAAGTAGTAAAGAATATCTATCAGAAAGCAAAGGAAAGAGTATGTTCAGGACTATCTTTGGAAAGTTTAGAAGCAGATTTTCTGGGAAAAGACATTAGTGATTCCTAAGAATATTTTCATAAATCAAATATCACCATATTGTATAAATATTAAAAGTGCCTCAAGTATGCAAAAGGTGAAGATAACCAAATGTGTTACAGCAGTCATCATGTGGCCCAGGTCTTTTGGATTTTGAACAAGAAGCTGTGCTATCTTTGTGGCTTTTGTCATTCCTTTTAGATATAGTTGTGGCAAAATATATAAATAAAATTATGTTAATAAAAAATGTAATCAATAGCAAAAATTCAAATTGGATAATTTCAACATGACCAGCTTAATGTTACAAGGTGCTAAATTCTTAAAAATTATATTAATTACTTTGTAAGGTGTCTGGAAAAACACAGGCAGAGGTAATACATTCTAACTCATCATTTGAAACAGACATTATCAGTATAAAACTAAGATGAAGACATGCAAAAAACAGTAAATTAACATTATTTATGAAAACAGGTACAAATGTACCAAACAAAATTTTCCCAAATGAAATACATCATCACATAAAATAATTATGTATCATAACACAGGTATTCATTCAGATTAAATAAAGATGTTTAAATATTAGAAAACAAAGTAATCAATTAACTCAGGACATAAATTATACAATCAAATCAAAATGTAGAGAAAAATAATTTGAGCTATTAAAGAATTAAACCTATTCATAATTTAAAAAGACCCTTTTCTGTTTGATAATGAACATAATAAGTACCTTTTGTATTTTCTCATATATGAAAATAATAGCTTTTAAATTTTAGTTATTTGTGTTATATTTAGAATATATACTAAATTTAGGAAGTGCAAAAGGTACCAGGAATGAGGAGTAGATTATTTAAAAAAGAAAACTATAATCTAATATTATTAATATATAAACAGGAAAAAAGAATAAGAAATATAAAAAGTAGAAGAGAAAAAAACTAAAATAAGAAATAGAGGTGATTAGAAGGCAGAATAGAGAATAGAATATAGAGATGGTGAACAAATATAAAAGGCCTATTGAAAAACCATGTGGAAACCTCATACTCTCGAAGCTTCTCAAAATGTATAAAAAAATTAAAATGCAGTTATCCTATTACAAGTGAAAAAAATTCTCCAACTAGACATTATATAATACAAAGTAAAACTTCCACTACTAAGAAGTTGGTATGTCATATTGAATTATGACTAAACTTCCATAGACTGCTAAAACATTGTGACTATTAACAATGCTATTGTTTACCATTGACAACCTGACTGAAGGCCTTATTTCTAAAGACACTGGTTTGTATACAAAAACTTAAATAAAAAGAATGGTAAAAATGTTTAAATGTTCTTATCTCCACTTTTACATGACTTTGCCTAGAACAAAATAAGTCAACTATGATTCTGAGTATTAAGTATTTGAAAACTAAATGTTCAAGTTACCACAGTCAGTTTTTGTTGTTTAAATTTGTTTTGATACTAGTCTTCCTGACATGGTTAGGCTGGCATGTAATTTGAAGTTCTTTTACTCAGACTCCCAAGTGATTGCATTATATGTGTTTGTTATCATGCACAGTTTTACATATTGTCTTATTCCTACAAAAGATGTCCATTCTTTTCCCTAGTTTTCTACAGAAAATGTTTTTTATCAGTTACATAATGAACATCTATAATATTGACCTGAGGCAAAGATGGAAAGAAGATACAACTTATCCCCTCACTCAGTGATCTTATTCATTGATTCAATTTAAGTTGGCAGCATTAAAAAGAGAAATAAAAGGTCACAAACTATATGAGAAAAAGAAGTCTTGTCAGAAGACGCAGGGATCACATGTATGTACAGGCATTGCACATGATCATATTAGATTGAAGCTGGGTGAAAATTGTTACTGACTTATTTAAAAGGAGGACCCATCCATCTTTAACTGAGGACTGACTCAATGGTATAACAATGTTTTTGTTTAAATCTTAAAATAATTTTAAATACTTTTGTGTAATAAATAATCCATGCATCATTAATAAACCTTGTATTTTCATCATATTAAAGAAAAAATTTGCATTCATCATTAAAGATCTTTCTGCTCCCTGGGGGCCACATCCATGCTCACCTCTAATAAACTTTTTACTGTTACTAAAGTTTGTATTCTCAAGGTCATGTGAGTAAAACAGTATGTAACCTTTAAAACCAGTTTCCTTTTGTAAAATGAATTTTTTTTTTTAGGTTTAGCAGCTTTACAGTATATGGATATATCTTTATTTTTCAGTTCATTCAAGTACCCAAAATAATTGTTTTTCTCTGTTTTAGTGATTTAACATTCATATAAACTGTTACGTAGGCTTCATGAATTAGTGTATATTTGCATTCTTCCAAGTCAAGGGAAAATTTAGATTTATTAGAACATAGCCATGATCATTCTGGCAGCACATACACAAATATAGATTTGATTGACTCTGAAAGACAAGCTGTGTCCTCCACACCATGGAAGTATATATCTGCCCTTGTCACAAGATTTTTAATTTGAGAATATATCATAAATGCATTTTTGCTCTTGTAAAAAGACTATCAAAGTCATAAATTAATATTACAGTCTTATTAGACTTCTCTAGATAAAAGAATTATTGCATCCCTTAAATGACAGTGAGGCTGAATGTTTATCTCATATGCATTACTCTTATAGCTAAAATTGATGTACATGCTCACATATAAAAATAATTGGCTTGCTTTTACATAAAACATTGATAAAAAAAGCCAAGGAAAACATAAATTAATGAAGACAAAAGTGACTTCTTGATTTAAAATCCAACAAAGTAATGATAGCAATTTATCTCTATTGATTTATAGATTTAATATAACATCTGTCAAAATCCAAGCAGCAAACTTAAAGAAATATAGCATGAATATGGAAAAGTATATACAGAAGCAAATGGATTCTAACATCTGTGAGTAAAACCAAAGATATTAGAGTAGCTTCAACAATTTTAAAAGAAGTATGATGTGGGTAGATGGAGCGTGTTTCCATTTTACAGTTGACTGCCAGATAAGAGTATACATGCTGTGTGATGTTAGTGGTGGTGCAGGCACATAAATCAATGGCAAGAGATAGAGATTTTATGGAGAACCTCATGAAAACATGGAAAAATCATTAAAGCTATATAAGTAATTAGTTAGGCTTTCCATAAACAGCTTATAATTCACGGAAAACTCTGATCAGAACTGGTTCCAACATGTTAATAGCAGATGAACTATAGAATTAATCCTAATTTTCATTGAAAAGAAATGAGGGGAAGTAATTTATGTACACAACGAAACAAAATTACACTGTTTCAAAATATATATATAAATGGAGGCAGTTATATTAAGCCGACTAATGCAGTTATAGGAAGATATATACTATTTCCTCTCATTTGTGGTTCCTAGATTTTAAAAAGATGTGGTGGGTTGCTTTTCTGTTTCTCCTGGTTCTGTAGTCACTCAATTCCAATAAACACACAGAGTCTTATAATATTTACTTACCGTTTGGCCTATTGCTCAGAATTATTATATACTACGTCCTACAACTCATTCAACCAACTTCTTTTAATCTGTTTATCACCACATGGTTTTGAATCATTTCTCAATTAAGTCATTTTCATCTTTCTTGTTCTGCATCTGGTTGGGAACTCTTGACTCAATTCTTCTTTTTTCCAAAATCTCATAATCTGGTATACCACCTATATATCTTGCCTTACTAGCTCACTCAGTAGATTATGACTCTCCTAATCTCATGGTCATGGGTTCAGTCCCTTTATTGGTTAGCAGATGTAGCACATATCCAAATTACTCTTAATAAAAACACTAAGCCAGGGGTAAATGCCAATAGATCAGAGACAGAAAGGAACAAGCCACAACTACTTCTTAACCTCATGAAGTCCTCAGTCCAAAAAGTCTGACCTCCTGTGTCTTCCCACCCAATACTCCTTTCTTCATTCAGTTATATTACTTTCTGTCTCAGCCCCCCTAGGGTACCAAAGTACCACAAGCAAAGGCATGATATCACAAGTGCTGGGATTAAATGTGTGTGCCACTACTGCTTGGCCTCTCTGGCAACTCATGGCTGACTTTTTACTCTCATCTTTAGGCAAGCAACCTTTAATTGTTGAAGCACAAACAAGATATCACCACATAAATTACATAAAATAATAATATATATTATACATGTAATTCTATTTAGATATGAGGGACAAATAAATAAATATACATAAGTATACATGAATTTTGAAAATTTAAGAAACTGTCTAGGTAGACAAAAAAGGGAGGAAATGAGAAGTAGCTATATGGGAAATATGATGGATATACTCAACATACAATATTTAAAAAATCAGACATCTGTATTTAAAGGTAACAATTTCACTTTTAAATTATTTTTAATGACAGTGTTTTACATTTTGATTGCATAGGCTTATTTTATAATATACCATTTGTGGATCTGTATTTAAATCAATTATATTATATAGTATTAATAAACTCACTGATATTTATTTACTTCAGAAAGTTCCTTTCATGTAGCATCATTGAATATTCAGTAGTTTATGTAAAAAAAATTATGGTTGTACTCTCTGAATCGGGACAGCTCTGTAATTTCTTTCTAGTAAATGTACTTCTGCTGTTTCCTATAAAATTGCCCTGAAATAGGTTCTTATGTAATGTAAAATAAAAGAAGTAAAAGGGAGTATCTTTTCTACTTTTCAGAAGAAAGCAATCCATTTATCCAATAAGAATAATGCCTGTTTTGTTTTGGTGATTTTTATAGAGAAAGTGATCTCTTATTTCTAATGCTTATTCTCTTTTATTCTCTTTGGCATTTTTAAATTCTTTTTACTGTTTTTTTGATAAATACAAAATAAAAAAAAAAGAATTTACATTTTCTATCCATTTATATCCTTATTCAAGGTCTCTTCCCACTCCCACTACATCAGGTCACTCTCTCTTCTCCACATCTCCCCATCTACTCCCCAGCATGGGCAGGAGGTCCCATGGTCCTAAGGTCCCAATATTGCTCAGTTCAGCCTTCATTCCTGGCAGACCCAGTTTTTTCCCCCAACATGGAGACTGAGTCAGGTGTTCATCTGGGGGAGTGGGATTCTAAAATATGTTCTTACTATACATGTTTGTCTAAAATATATCTCATTTTAATAAATTATAAAATAATACTGAAGAGAATAAACAAATTTATCCAAGTAGTAGTTATGCTATTAGATAAGATTTACTTACATAAACATATCACCTATGTGACCATTTTGTATGTGTGTATAAGATAATTTCAATTACAATTTTTTGTTGTGTAGTTTAGTGGTGCTTAATTTGATAAAACTATTTCAAAGTATATAGAGACTAGTCCAAGTTGAGAGTTAAAGTGCTCACCTAGCATGTGTGAACGTGTGAGTTCAATCATTTACTACATAAATGAAATAAAAAAATAAAAGAAGAAGGAAGAATAGCGGAAGGTAGAACAGAGAAAATAATTCTTTGTGGAATAAAAATCCATGATGTAGCATTTATAGCACTGTAAAAAAATGAAATAAAATTAAAAAATTCACTAAAGGTGACTTGTACATAATATCAGTAAGTGAAACATTCCTCAAAGTAGACTAGTATTTGAGAGATTATTTAAGTAATTTTAACATAAATTTTTTATTTTTAACTTCAGAAATCCTATTCTCTCTGGCTTCACATTTAACTATACTCAGAGGCTGAGACTTTATTAAGCTAAATTAAAGTAAAACCATCTGGGTGGGCCCTAAACTGTACAAGTATCCTTCTAAGAGAGGATGTTTAGACATGCTAGTGAACATCACTGAAAAATCCAGCCACACACTTAGAGGACTAGGATTGGAGGAATTTTTGAGAAGCCAGAAAAAAAAAAACTTATTGAAGATGATTTGATAAAAATGGAGGAGGGTAGTAGCTTTAATAAAAATACACTGACAGAAATGTGATAAGCAAATATTATATGATATAAAATCAGTTTTGAGACCAATCTATTAGAAAACTCAATAGATTAGTTCTGAGACCAATTAATTTTGAGACTAATTTGTTGCCAAAACAATTTAAAGACATCACTTGATACTGAAAAGACAATGCATCTAAAAGGTCCTCTGGTACAATTGCAGAAATGCTCACTTCCAGAGTGGAAAACTTGATTTGGTTTGAGTTGGTTATGGTAAGACAAAGAGAAAGATGAGTTGAAGAGTCATTGCTTTTTTTTAAATTTATTTATTTATCAACATCTTTTACTATATAAAAGACACATTTTTATTGAAATTTCTTTAAAAAGTTACAGTATTGAGTACATCTTAAAGGGAGAAACTTGATAAATAAAGATTCAAATTTAAAAATAGTTGTAGTTAATTGTTCTTGGGAAAGTATATTAAATAATAAAAATAACTGTTCTCTGTGTCTCTTTTCTCTAAAACACATGGAACATAAAAAAATAGAATCTAAGGAACCTCAAGCCAGGCTAGGCTCAGCTACAGATGAGGAAAACACACTAGGTCGCAGTTAAAGCCCACAAGTGCACTGTGGCCACCACAAATTTCTGGTAAGCATCCCTTCTACATTCAAACCAGAGGAGTATTTTTGTTTGTTCATTTGTTTGATTTGTGTGTGTAAGTTTTAAATCACGTAGAAAGTGTTATTCTTTCTTATATAAATTTTGATATTGATTTTGAAAAACAATAAAAGAAAGACTTTCAACAACAATATATTTGCTTTTCACTTGAGGACATTAAACCACAGATCTGTATTGAAATAAAGACTGTTAGTCTAAAAAGTATACGGAATGCATAGAGAACAATTAAATGAAAAAATAAGCACTAAGCCAGAAAGCATGACTGAGCCATAGTACTTGTCACACAAAACAACTAGAAAAGACACTTAAAAACCCCCATATTCAAAGTATTACCAAAAAGAGAAAATATTCAACCATTAAGCAGTGATCGCAACATTTTTAGACAATGAAGTAAAACTCAGCACAAAATAATGACATCCTGAGTTTGGAAGGCAAATGGATGGAACTATAAAAAAAAGCATTCTGAGTGAGAAAACCCAGACCCAGAAAAACAAACATAGTATGTATTCAGTCATAAGCAGATTTTAGATGTTGAAGCAACTTCTTAATATGATGAGGAAATAGGCAATGTGAAGATCACACATAGCATTCATAGTGTAATTTAATTATTTGATACCCCTGGACATATCATTATATATTTACACACACACATACTTATACACACACATAGTATGTCTGTGTGTGATTTTATAATATTCTTAAGTTAAAATATGAAAATTTTCATGTTTGAAATCAATTCACACTTAGCCTCATGATGTAAAGTCTACTTGACAATTAGGGATACAAATCCATGGTGTTTTAGCCTTGCCTAAGGAGATAGGAATAAATGTCTGATCCCCTCAGAGAGGACATGAACAACAGAAGAAAGAAAAGAGATACAACCAAAGACTTACTGACTGACCCAACAAGTTTATTAGGAACACAGGTGAGGTAATCATCACAGAAGCATGCTTGTCCAAAACCAAAATGCCAAATTCATTACTGGAAATTTTGGTATGACTGATGATGCACAAAACTTTCATTCCTGTAGTTCTCTGTACAAACCACAACAACTTAGCTGGTCAAAAATCCCTGTCACCCTAGCAATCATTAATGGTTATGGGGAGGTGTCTTGGGAATTTTTGTCCAAAGCTTCCTAAGATCCTTGAGGTTTCCTTTCATTCCAGAGACTTAAAAGTTTTATGTGTTTCCTAAGTCTAAAGCAGATTTTTCCAAAGGGAAACATTTAATTCCTAGAAGCTATTTATATATACAAAAACTAATATTCTCTTACATCACTGTATTTATATATGTATAAAATGTGACTATTTTAACTCTTTAAGAATGCAAACTTGATGGCACACCAGAAATAAAAAGGCATGTATTTTTTATTTTATTTTTTTCTTCTTCTTTATTTATTTTGCATTTATCAAGAAAAACAGCAAAATGAATTTAAAATGCTGAGAAGTTAACAATAACTATAAAGAAGATAAAAATCATAAGCATGAATTATCAAGGGTGGTAATGCAAATAAGATTGCTACACATACATTTTCTTTGTGTTCAGCTTTCCCTCTGAATATTTTTTTTCCATCCCTGTATATCCTTATTCAAGGTCCCTTCCCTCTCCTGCCACATCAGGTCATTTTTTCTTCTCCACAACTCCCCATCCCCTCCCTGGGCAGGGAGCCGACAGTTCTATGGTCCCACTGACCCAATAATGCTTAGTTCAGTCTCCACTCCTGGCAAATCCAGTTTTGTACACCCCCTCCCTCAAGAGTGAGTCAGGTGTTCCTATAGTAGGAGTGGGATCAGAAGGGTCATTCCAGGGTGTTTCTGATCCCAAGCTGTTCAGTGGTTGTGGTTTGCAGCTTAGCCATGCTTGGCTTTTTTTCTTGTTTGTTTGTTTAGAGACCACTAATGAGTGAGTGCAACCCCTGTTTATCTTTCTGAGTTTGTGATACCTCGCTCAGGAGGATATTCTCCAAATCCATCCATTTGCCTGTGAATTTTAGAATATCATTTTTTCTTACTGCTGAGTAGTATTGCATTGTGTAGATGTACTACAGTTTGTTAATCCATTCTTCAGTTGAGGGACATCTAGGTTGTTTTCAGGTTCTTGCTAATACAAATAATGCTGCTATGAACATAGTTGAGCTAATAACTTTGGAGTGTGAATGTGCTTCTTTAGGTTATACACCCAGAAGTTGTATTGCTGGGTTCTTGGGGAGATTGATTCTCAATTTTCTGAGAAACCACCATATTGCATTCCAAAATGGCTGAACAAGCTTACACTCCCACCAACAATGGAGGAGTGTTCCCCTTGCTCCGCATCCTCTCCAACATAGGCTTTCATTTGTGCCTTTTATCTTAGCCAATCTAACAGGTGTTAGGTGGTACCACAAAGTTGTTTTGATTTGCATTTCTCTGATGGCTAAAGATGAAGAGCACTTTTTCAGGTGCCTTTCAGTCATTCGTAGTTCCTCTGCTGAGAATTCCCTTTTTAGATCTGTACCCTATTTTTTGATTGGGTTATTCAAGGTTTTGGGCTCTAGATGCTTGAGCTCTTTATGTATCTTAGAGATCAGTCCTCTATCACTTGTAGGGTTGGTGAAATTTTTTTCCCATTCTGTAGGCTCTAGTTTTGTTCTATTGACAGTGTCCTTGGCTTTGCTGAAGCTTCATAGCTTCAGGAGATCCCACTTATTGATTGTTGGTCTTAGAGTCTGTGACACTGGTGTTATATTTAGGAAGTGGTCACCTGTGCCAATTCGTAGAAGTGTATTTCCCACTTTCTTTTCTATCAAGTTCAAAGTGGCTGGGTTTAAGTTGACGTCTTTGATCCCCTTGGATTTGAGTTTTGTGCAGGGTGACAGGCTTGGGTCTATTTGTATTTTTCTACAAACTTCCATCCAGCTATGCCAACACCATTTGTTAAATATACTATCTTTTTTCCATTGAATGTTTTGGGCCTCTTTGTCAAAGATCAGGTGTTCATAGGTTTTTGGGTTAATGTCTGGATCCTCAGTTCTATTCCATTGATCCACAAGTCTGTTTTTATGACAGTACCAGGCTGTTTTTATTACTGTAGCTCTATAGTATAACTTGAAGTCAGGGATGGTGATACGTCCTGAGGCTCTTTTGTTAAGTAAAATTGTTTTGGCAATCCTGTCTTTCCTGTTATTCCAAATGAAAATGAGTACTGTTCTTTCAAGGTCCAAAAAAATATTGTGTTGGGATTTTGATGGGCAGTGCATTGAATCTGTAGATTGCCTTTGGTAGAATTGCCATTTTTACTATGTTGATCCTACCAATCCAGGAGCATGGGAGAGCTTTCCATTTTCTGATATCCTCTTCAATTTCTTTCTTCAGTGATTTAAAATTTTTGTCAAATAGGTCTGTTACTTCTTTGGTTATAGTTACTCCAAGGTATTTAATACTATTTGCAGCTATTATGAAGGGTAATGTTTTCCTTATTTCTTTTTCACTCTTCTATCTTTAGTGTATAGAAGGGCTACTGATTTCTTTGAGTTAATCTTGTATCCTGCTACATTGCTGAAGGTGTTTATCAGCTGTAGCAGTTCCTTGGAAGAATTTTGTGGGTCACTTATGTATACAATTACATCATCTGCAAATAGAGATAGCTTCATTTCTTCATGTCCAATTTGTATGGCCTTAATCTCTTTTCATTCCCTTATTGCTTTAGCTTAAACTTCGAGAACTATATTGAATAAATAAGGGGAGAGAGGACATCCTTGTCTACTTCCTGATTTTAGTGGGATTGCTTTGAGTTTTTCTCCATTAAGTTTGATACTGGCTTCTTGTAAATCACCTTTATTATATTTAGGTATTCTGCCTGTATTCCTTATCTCTCCAGGGTTTTAATCATAAAGGAGTGTTGTAGTTTGTCAAAGGCTTTTTCTGCATATGTGGATATGATCATGTGGTTTTGTTCCTTTAGTTTGTTTATATGATGGATAACATTTACAGCTTTTCATATGTTAAACCAGCCCTGCATTTCTGGGATGAAGCTTATTTGGTCATGGTGGATGACATCTTTTATACATTGTTGTATATGGTTTGCCAAAATTTTGTTGAGAATTTCGCATCAATATTCATGAGGGAAATTGGTCTGTAATTCTCCTTCTTTGATGTGTCTTTGAGTGGCTTGGGTATTAGAGTAATTGTGGCCTCCTTAAAGGAATTTGGCAATATTCCTTCAGTTTCTACTGTGTGAAATAGTTTGAGGAGTAATGGTAGTAATTCTTCTTTGAATGTCTGGTAGAATTAAGAAACACACCTCAACCGCAAAGACAGACATAGGCTTAGAATAAAGGGTTGGGAAAGATTTTCCTGTCAAATGGTCCTAAGAAACAAGTGGGGGTTGCAGTCCTAATATCTAACAAAGTAGACTTTAAGCTAAAAGCAATTAAAAGCGACCAAGATGGTCACTACTTATTCATCACAGGAAAAATTGGTCAAGAGGAGAACAATTAGAAGCAAACTCATCTAGAAGGAGTAGACGGTATTTTTTATTTTTTAAATGTAGGGATAGGTTCGTCCAGAAAGTGTATGATTCCTAGGAGTACTGCATTGCAAAATATATTTGATACATTTTATAACATCCTGCTTAACATGCATCATCCAGTTTGTGGAATCTCTGATGTTGTAATGATTGACTTTAAGTAGAAACTTCATCTGCCTGATATATCCACATACAAGTTATTGGGAGCCAATGAATTTTCCTGGCCTAGCTGTCTTAGGACTGTATCACAGGTTGCTTTGTTTAGAGTCCATGACTCCTGGGGTACAATGTGCTACCAATTGCCTTAATATATACTAATACTAATATTATATACTAATGTAATGATGTTATATTTTATATTTAAGATAATAAGAATGGAATATTGGAGAACAGAATCAGCCACAGTCAAGCCATGTGGCTCAGAGAGTGGTAACTTATGCATTTAATCCCAGCATGAGAATGACCAAATGATGACCTTTGTTTTTAATCCTTTCATATAAGAGACAGAGACTTTTCTGGATTTCTGTGAGCTCAAAGTCTAAAAACAAATTAGTAGTATCTCATACCTTTAATCCTAACTCTAAGGTTATGATGCAGAGTTGAACCCAGAAGTGAAAATATTGGAAAGAGTAGATATCCAGTTGAGGCATAGGCAGACATTCAGGTTTTCGGTAGGAGCAACTAGCTAGGGGAAGAACTCGTAAAGATAGATTTACCCTCATCAGGCTGAAAAGTTGACTGGGTAAGAATTTACTGTGGTCTGTTTTCATTTTCTGAAATTCTAGCTTTTCCCCAATATTTAGCTCTGAGTTTTCATTAAACACCAAATAGAATTTGTGCTTAATATTTATATATTATTATAATATACTAATATTATAACACTAATATAATATACTCTTTAAAATCAAAAATAGAAATTATCTCGAGGTAAAAGAATAAAAAAGTATGTCCAATGTAAACTACCACGTAAACAAACAAATAAAAAAAGACAGATTCTGATAAGGTGATCATGTCATTAAATTAAGCAATCCTTTAAGAAAGTCCAACACATGTTAGTGATAAAATGTCCTTAGGAGATTAGATATCACTCTACACTCCATGGGAGGTTTATTGATGATAAATAAGTAAAAATTACACAATGCATGAAGCATAGCGTCTTTATCAGTCTTTGTACCGTGTACCTTCATTCTCTGAGCAATTGTGTCAGTTCCTAAGGCCATAAATTCTTAAATTCAGATTCTCTCAAATACAATCTAACTTCTAGAAAAATCACAAAGTTTTGGTTTATATTTTTGCTTTCATTTTCTAATATAAAGTAATAGTTACTTATGATGTTAAATTTAGGTGATTTCAAGTTTTGTTGCAGAAGCATGAAGATCATTATTTGGAGGCGAACCTTGGTTACACTATAAGATTTGCCCTCTCTCTCTCTCTCTCTCTCTCTCTCTCTCTCTCCCCCTTTTCTCTCTTTCACACACACAAAGACACACACACTCACTCATGTTTATAATATGCCATAACATATTACTCCTAGATATGCAGTTTTACCAATCCTAGAACCACTTTTGTTGCCTTTGTCTCCTAAGCATTCTGCTACATAGTAAAGGTCAATAATTACAAAGGTGAATGGGCAAGTCTAATTCTCCAGTTATTTCTTAATACTCAGCCTATTCGAAAATAATTATGCTGTCTTTCTTAGTTACAAAAGATGTCAAACTCTTTCATTTGACTCAAAACTCACTGACCTCGCTTCAGCAGTACATTTCAACATTCTCTTTCTATTAACCACACAACAGCTTCAAATTTAAGTAAAATTTAGACATGTATATTATTACTTGGCTTCAAAAACAATCTGTATAATTAAACTTCTTTTTTGGCATTTATTTACATTTTCTTTATTATTATTATGAACAAAGAAGTCACACTTTCTATCCTTATATATCCTTATTCAAGGTCCCTTCCCCCTCCTGCCACATCAGATCATTCTTTCTTCTTCACAACTCCCCATTCCCTCCCTGGGCAGGCAGCAGACAGTCCTGTGGTCCCCCTGACCCAATATTGCTTAGTTCAGTCTCCACTCCTGGCAGATCCAGCTTTCTCCCCGCCTCCCTCAAGAGTGAGTCAGGTGTTCCTCTAAGGGGAGTGGGATCCTTCTTTTTAACACTTTACAGAAAATAATACCGGATGGTTATTTTGATCTACAAATGGGACAAAACCTACTAAATCTGATAATTGGGTAAGCTGAACTTGTACTTTATTCATGAATTTAAAATATATGGGACAAAGAGGAAATGAGAAGGAACAAATAACTCTAAGAATGTTTGAAAAAGTTGTAGGAATTGTTCATTTTAAATTTGCCTAAAACTATACAACATACACCCACACATACACACACACACTACACCATTTGGGCTGACACTAAAAAAAGTAAAAATAAAAAAAATGATACCAGACATGTGAATTTGCTATCAATATAAGTTTTATTTGCTATTTATATTGGTCCTCTTCTAGAATTTGAAACTGAGTTTCTTCTGCTGAAGATAACCGACTCTTAAGACACAGAAACCAGACAAGACATTTTTGGTATTTTCCAAATGTCTTTTCCCTAAGGATTATCATTAATAATATGTTAAGTTGATATGCCAGCTGCCAAAGGAAGACACAATAATCAGTAGTCCTATTGGGTTCTAATTTTTATGAACACAAAGCAACCAGTAAAATGTTTCTAAAAGCACAAAAGTGATATGTATAACATAGTAGTAAACAATATTTGTCTAATTTGACCTAAGGCTCATTTAACATAAAGAAAATCATGCTTGATACTGGTAACCTATTCAATTGCACCTGATTAGCGAGTGACATCATGAATATTAGGTGATAATTTATAACTTTCAATTTCTTAAATCAGTATAATTACTAAATATATTCCAAATACTTATTCTTCTACAAGTAGATACATTTAGATTGCACCATTCATAAAATAAATTTTTCTATGGAGCATAGAGAGAATAATTTAGATATGTACAATGGGTCAAAATGAACTAAGCTACTGACCATGGGTACCCAACTCCAACTGATACATCTACAACACATTCTTTTGCTTAGGCAACAGTATGTAAAAGAGGTTAAAAAGAATGTAAGAGCCATAGGATAGGGAAGTCTGCTTTGAGATTGTGTTTTCTAGATATGACAGGAAAGCGGCACCCATGATATCACAACCATATAGCTACTTAACAAATATCTTATAATCCCAACAGCAGTGCATATTGTGACATGAATGTGTGAAAACTCACAATGTCAATCTTGACATAAAAAGCTATAAGCAATTAATGATTGCTAGGAGATGGTGAATTAAAATTGCTTGGAGATGAGCTTCCTAAATGATAATTTAACAGCAAATTGTCAGCTATAGTATACATGTTCATATAAGCAATGCTACACAGACACAGAAAGGATTATCTATATAATTAATCAATATATGTATAAATAAAAACAAACAAATGTAGGTCAAATTTGAGAAGTAATGGAGGGACATGGAAGAAATTGGAGTGAAGATGGCAAGTCAGAAATGATGTAATATTTTTTAAAAAAATAACAAGCTATTTTGTATTATAAGGTACATATATATGTACATATATGTATATATATAATGTAGAAAAAATATCGTATAGTGAGAACACTCTGAAAGTCTGATTCAAATGTCACTTTTTTTTTTTTTTTTACCGATGTTAGACTATTACATCTGCTACATCTTCTGTAACTTTAGTCTTCTTAATAACAAAATATTGGGCCCCTTTGTATGTGACCTAATATCTTTATGACCACTAGAGAAAATTTTTGGAATATACAAAACCAATCAATGGGCTAAGATTATATCAGATGATAACTATGTCCTATAGCAGAGATTGGCCTATTTGGCTGTAACCCAACTGACTTATTTTGTCTCCCATTTATTTGAAAAATACCTTAAGTTATAAAATTTTTTACAGTTACTAATAAATATTATAAAATTGTTTGCATATTGAAACATGAAATTGAAGGTAACCTAATCCAGTGTCTATTACACATAGATGTTTTTATTTGATTTCAGATTTCTTTTGTGGGATGTCTAAGCTCACCAATAATAACACAGAAAATTAATAATTATGAGAGCTTGACCTGTAACTTAGACTTGTCTCTAGGTAACTCAAAACTTAAATTAACCTAATTATATTAATGTACTTTCTGCCACATGGCTCGGTTTCCTCTTCTTTGTACCATGTGTCCACAAGTCCCTGGAACCTCTCCATCTCTCTTCTTCTTGGAGTTATCTCTATACCTGGAAATTCCACCTATTTTCTTATGCCTAACTATTGGCCATGCAGTTCTTTATTAAACCAATTACAATGACACTTATTTTCAAACTGTAAAGAAATATTCTGCAACATTTTTTCTATTTTGTTTAAAAAAGATGAGATTTCTTAACTCTAACACAGTAAAACTTTCTATTATAAGAACATTTAAAACATAAGTTAAATTCACAATATTCAGTCTATTTGTATTTGACAATTATTTAAAATTTATTCCATTATCTATTTTATCTTTGTAAGCTCAAATTTTTTTCCTAAACCATTTTCTATCTAAATTTATATTACCATCCTGAAAATATGTTTAAAACCTGAAACCACTTTTGATAAACAATTTACACATTTAAGTCTCTAAACATAAGGCACTTTATATCTTATGTAGGTTTTTTTTTTAATTTGGTAACAAGAAAAATTGTAACTATAATTTTATAGTCTTGAATTCCCATCAGAAACCCCCTAAAAATATTATCTGAGTAAACAAGAATTGTAGAACAAATAACTTCTAAAACTACAGAAAAGACAGCAACAGCTATATTCTTGAAGTCACTTGTAGTGATATATTGCTTATTTTAAAATAGCCTGAAATATCAGAGGTCAAAAACAAGTTACAAAGATAATGAAGTCTTGGCGTATTTCTTCAATCCTGGAACTCCGAGAGCAGAGATCCTCTGGAACTCTATGAGTTCATAGTCAAACAGACACACAAAATGGTGGCACATGACTTTAATTCTAGCATTAAGAAATTAGAACCACAAATTTAGATGGGAAGCAGAGAAAGAAAGATATGTTCTCTGAGAAACAACCATACTAGCTGAACCAGCTTACACTCCCACCAAGAATGGAGGAGAGTTCCCTTCACTCAGCATCCTCTCCAGCATAGGCTGTCATTTGTGTTTTTAGTTTTAGCCTCTGTGATATGCACATTCACATCCCAAAATCATTAGCTCAACTATGTTCATAGCAGCAATATTTGTAATAGCAAGAACCTGGAAATAACCTAGATGCACCTCAAATGAAGAATGGATTAACAAACTGGTACATCTACACAATGGAGTACTACTCAGCAGTAAGAAAAAATGATGTCCTAAAATTTGCAGGCAAATGGATGAATTTGGAGAATATCTTCCTGAGCGAAGTATCACAAATCTAGAAAGAGAAGCAGGGATTGTACTCACTCATTAGTGTACTTAAAACAACAACAAAAAAGTCATTGTATACAAAAGCACAAAGCTAGAATTAACTGACACAGTGCTTCACTTATGCATTAATGGCCTCTGGCAGGGGTGTGGGTGAGGAAGGACTTGTTTTCTTTAAGGGCCTGGCCACAGGAAGTTTATTGCTCTAGTAAGCAAATGAGCAGCATGAATGGGCTTTTATTTATTTATTTATTTATTTATTGGTAAATGGGGAGATCATAAGAATGGGTATAAAATGGAAAGGGTTGATAACTGATTTTGATGGAGTGCATGATGTGAAATCACCAAAAAAATGAAATGAAATAAAATAAAATAAAATAAACTTAAAAAAGAAAAAAAAAGAAAGATAGATGAGAGAAGTCAGTTCTTTCCTTCCCTTTGCCTGTGCTCCTTTTTGCTGAAGACTAAGACTTATTTAGTCTAAGAATTAGTGGAGACAAGATCTACTCTTTTCAGCTTGAGAAGTTGGCTAGGTTAAAATTGACTATGGCTCATCCATCTCTCAGATATTTCAGCGTTTGCTCAATATCTGGCTTCAAACTTTTATTATAATAACAAATAGATATTGTGCAGTAGTCACTGAAGTTTCTTATTCAACATTGGAGCATTCATCTTCAGCCTACAGTCTTAAAATATCAAACAAATTTTTTTCTGAAATAAGAATTTTAAATAATTATCCTACCTTGTCCTTTTAAGATAAGCAGTCACTTTTTTTTCATGTCCTGCTCACCCATACTATCATCAGTCATGATAAAGACATTTTGTGACCCAAGTGATTAATTTGTCACATAGAAAGAAAACTCAATATGAAATTCTTCAATGCCCAACTTTTTCTTTTAACTTTTAAAGTAAATTAGTGTTTTAGGAGAAAATGACTCTCAGTGTCTTGATAAATCTTATCTTACTAAAACATCCTAAATATTATATTTTATACTTCTCTGGAGTGTTTGAAGACTTCATATTCATCTAAAATATATCATTGTTTAACCTTGAACATATACTTAATATAAAAAGAAGTTTGATTATTATTATTATAGATGACTACTAACATGTACTTCTTAATTATATATTACATTTTTAAATGAGCTGCATAGATTATAATGCCTTAAAAAGAGTCAAAACATATACATACTATAACAAATTACCCTTAAATTTTTATCAACATAAGAAATATAAACAAGAAGAGAAACATACATAGTGTATGTCCTAACAAAAATAATCTTACAGTTGTTTGAATACATAAAAATTTATACCACTGAAAACTACTTAATGTTAATAGTTGCTTTTTAGTTTAAAGTATATTTGATAATCTACCATTTCATTCTAATATTCCCATAGTCTCACTTTTTATTTCACAAAATAAGTCTGGATTAATTTCAACTTTCCTTGCTCAGTTTCCTTCATTACCATGGCCAGGAGCAATTTTCAAACATCCATCTACACTTTTGACAAACATGTATAACCCATCAAATAACCAAAATCTACTTAAGACAGCTTCTTGTAATGTGGGCATCATGTTTATAAAATTATTTCCTGTTGTCTGGAAGTTACGGCATCTTTACCAGACCCTGGAAACAATGAGATAATGAAAAGGCACAGTGAAAACTACCTATGACATTTGTTTTCTAGTCTCTATGTAGTGGTCAAGGGTAGTGGTTACCTGAATTTATGAGTTGAAAAAAAAGTCTGTGAGGCTGGATTCCTAGGTAATAGCATTAATGCTGTTTTTAGCATTTTATTGTCCAAAACCAATATGTGGATTGGAGTTTGTCAGCTTAATGGTGTTATAATAAAGGGGGAATCATCTTTGTGGGGCCCTATCATTATTTTGGATACTGTAAAATGTTCTCTTAGTAACAGTAACAATTTACTGATAAAAATGTAAACATTTTAAATGTCATATGCAGCAGATCACAGACAAGTTTAAGTAACATAATTTATTAAATATATTTGAGTATACAAACTTAATTTCTAATTACCTGCTTCTGACTCAAGCCTGAAATAATACACAGTAAGCCTAAAGAAGTTTATTTCTAGAATCAGCTAATACTGTATAAGAAGATTAATAGTATTACAGAAAATTTATAAACTAAGATATATAATTATTTTATAGTTTTTTTAGATAATATTTATACCTTAAGATAATTCTAAAGGAGTCAAAATAAAATAAAAAAATATGAGGTTAATGACAAAAGAATTGTCCTTGAGTTATTTTGCCCACACCAGGTGGTTCTTTTGAGATTAGGCACAGATTTTTGACATTTTTAATAAGAATACTTGATAGTAGACAAAAAGAGAACCATTTTTCATGTCCAAAGATAACTTTAATTTTTAATTTAATATATATAACAAATGATCATTTAACTTTTATAATTTTAGATAGCAGCAGAAACAAATATTTGGGAAGATTTATTAAATTCTATCCTGTTGAATGTGTTATCTGCCATCAGGAGAGTTTACTCTTATTCTAGAGATATTTTCTATTGATTATTTGTACTTCAGATATCTCATTTTTTCAGTGGTCTTTAGATTCCTTAGTTAGATACTTTTATTCTCCTGGAAAGACAGAAATCAAAACTTGAGCAAACTCTAGATTGGGGAGGCTTCCTTTTTTTGTCAGGCTATATATTTGTTAAAAAAAATATATTTTAGCATCAGAAAAACTTATTAGTGGAATCTAAACAAAAAAGCAAAAATCCAAAGCATGTCCAAGCTGTAAACCACAACCCCTGAACAGCTTGGGATCTGAAATACCTTGGACTGACATCTTGGATCCCACTCCCTCTAGAGGAACACCTCAGTCTTGATATTGGGGAGAGAAAACTGAATCTGCCAAGAGCAGAGGCTGAACTGAGCAATACTGGGAACTTGGGACCTCCTGCCCATGCTGAGGAGGGGAGAAGGAGATACTTAAAAAAGAGAGTGACTGGAGGGTGTGGGAGGGGGAAGGGACCTTGAATAAGGATATATATGGATAGAAAACGTGACTTTATTCATAATAAAAAAATTTTAAATCATAAAAATAAAAAAAAACCACAAGCAGTAGATAATGCTACAGGGGGAAAAAACATAAAAAAAAAAATACACAAACACACAATGATAAAAATTAACAGGAAATAACAAACACTGGTGATTAATTTTTGTTAATATCAGTGTACACAATTCACCTTTTCAAGAAATACTCAAAGAAGACCAATACAAAAAGAGAATACATCCTTCTCTCATTCAAAGACAGACACATTCTCAGAATAGTGTTAGGAAAATATTTTCCATCAAAATGTCCTAAGAAATAAGCTAATATAACTATCTTACTATCTAACAAATTAGACTTCAAACTAAAATTAATCAAAAAGGACAAGAATGGATGTTAATTTTTTATCTCAGGAAAAATCTACCCACATAAAGTTTGAATCCCGAACATTTTTGCTCAAAGCACATGGGCAGCTACATAATTAAAAGAAACATTACTACTCCACACTTAAATAGTGGGGTAGTTCAATATCCCACTCTCACCAATGGAGAGTGGATAGGACTAGCTGACAGGAACTTAACAAAAAATGAGAAATCTAACACATTTTATGACCCAAAGGGTCTTAATAAATATATACAGAAATTTCCATCCAAGCATAAAAGAATGTACCTTTTCTCAGTACCCTGTGGAACTTTCTCTAAAACTGATAGCATACTTGGTCATAAAACAAACATAAACAGATACAAAAGAATAATAACTTTTTAAATCTATCATACAATCATTGTCTAAAGCTACAGTTCAACAAGAACAAAATTACAGAATTCCTACAAGTTTATGAAACCAAACATCTCTCAATTGATCCACCTCTGGATCAAGGAAGAAGTTAAGAAAAATTCAAAGACGTCTTATAATTTACTGAAAATTAACTCAAAATATCCCTAAACTTATTAAACACAATGAAAGCAGTGCTAAGAGGTAAATTTATAGCACTACATGCTTCTAAAAAACACCTAGATATATCTCCCATGAGAGACTTAACAGCACATCTGAAAGTTTTAGAACAATTAGAAGCCAACTTAAATATGAAAAGAAGAGGTGAGAATGGCAAGAAATCATGAAACTTAAGGCTGAAATCAATGCAATGGAAAAAAAACACAAAAAAATAATGAGTCAAAGATTTCCTTCTTCGAGAAAGACAGCATGATAGATAAACCCTTATTCAAACTAACCAAAAAACAGAGTAGCCAAATTAACAGAATCAAAATCAAATTGAGTACATAATAAAAAACACCCAGAAAATTCAGAGAATCATTAGGTAATATTTCAAAAATCTATATTCCAACAAATAGGAAAGAAAACCTAAAACAAATGGACAAATTTCTGTACAGGTAACACCAAAATTAATTCAAGACCAAATAAATGACCTAAACCGACTATATTCCATAAGAAAATTAAAGATGTTCAGCTTTCCCTCTGAATTTTTTTTCCATCCCTGTATATCCTTATTCAAGGTCACCTGCCCGTCCTGCCACATCAGGTAATTTTTTCTTCTTCACAACTTCCCATCCCCTCCCTGGACAGGGAGCAGACAGTCCTATGGTCCCACTGACCCAATAATGCTTGGATCAGTCTCCACTCCTGGCAAATCCAGTTTTGTCGCCCCTCTCTCAAGAGTGAGTCAAGTGTTCCTTTAGTTGGAGTGGGATCTGAAGGGTCAGTTCAGGGTGTTTCTGATCCCAAGCTGTTCAGTGGTTGAGGCGTGGAGCTTGGACATGCTTGGCTATTTTTCTTGTTTGTTTTTCTTGTTTTGATAAGCAGGAGTGAGTACATCCCCTGCTTATCTTTCTGAGATTGTGATACTTCGCTCAGGAGGATATTCTCCAAATCCATCCACTTGCCTGTGAATTTTACAATATCATTTTTTTCTTACTGCTGAGTAGTATTACATTGTGTAGATGTACCACAGTTTGTTAATCCATTCTTCAGTGGAGGGACATCTAGGTTGTTTCCAGGTTCTTGCTATTACAAATAATGCTGCTATGAACATAGTTGAGCTAATAACTTTGGAGTGTGAATGTTCCTCTTTTAGGGAATACACCCAGAAGTGGTATTGCTGGGTCCTTGGGGAGACTGATTCCCAATTTTCTGAGAAACCACCAAATTGCTTTCCAAAGTGGCTGAACAAGCTTACACTCCCACTGACAATGGAGGAGTGTTCCCCTTGCTCCACATCCTCTCCAACCTAGGCTGTCATCTGTGTCTTTTATCTTAGCCAATCTAACAGGTGTTAGGTGGTACCTCAAAGTTGTTTTGATTTGCATTTCTCTGATGGCTAAAGATGAAGAGCACTTTTTCAGGTGCCTTTCAGCCATTTGTAGTTCCTCTGCTAGAATTCCCTTTTTAGATCTGTACCTCATTTTTTAATTGGGTTATTCAAGTACTTGGGCCCTAGATTCTTGAGCTCTTTGTATATCTTAGAGATCAGTCCTCTATCACTTGTAGGGTTGGTGAAAAACTTTTCCCATTCTGCAGGCTGTCGTTTTGTCCTATTGACAGTGTCCTTGGCTTTACAGAATCTTTTCAGTTTCAGGGAGTCCCACAAATTAATTGTTGTTTTAGAGTCTGGGCCACTGGTGTTAGATTTAAGAAGTGGCTGCCTGTGCCAATTTGTAGAAGTGTATTTCCCACTTTCTTTTCTATCAAGTTCAATGTGGCTAGGTTTAAATTGAGGTCTTTGTTCCACTTGGATTTGAGTTTTGTGCAGGGTGACAGGCTCGGATCGATTTGCATTTTTCTACAAACTTCCATCCAGCTATGCCAACACCATTTGTTAAATATACTATCTTTTTTCCATTGAATATCTTAGGCCTCTTGGTCAAAGACCAGGTGTTTATAGGTTTTTGGGTTAATGTCTGGATCCTCAATTCTATTCCATTGATCCACAAGTCTGTTTTTATGACAGTACCAGGCTGTTTTTATTACTGTAGCTCTATTGTATAGCTTGAAGTCAGGGATGGTGATACCTCCTGAGGTTCTTTTGTTAAGTAAAATTGTTTTGGCAGTCCTGACTTTCCTGTTATTCCAAATGAAAATGAGTATTGTTCTTTCAAGGTCCAAAAAAATATTTTGTTGGGATTTTGATGGGCAGTGCATTGAATCTGTAGATTGCCTTTGGTAGAATTGCCATTTTTACTATGTTGATCCTACCAGTCCAGGAACATGGCAGAGCTTTCCATTTTCTGATATCCTCTTCAATTTCTTTCTTCAATGATTTAAAATTTTTGTCAAATAAGTCTATTACTTCTTTGGTTATAGTTACTCCAAGGTATTTAACACTATTTGCAGCTACTATGAAGGGTAATGTTTTCCTTATTTCTTTTTCAGCTCTTCTATCTTTAGTGTATAGAAGGGCTACTGATTTCTTTGAGTTAATCTTGTATCCTGTTACATTACTGAAGATGTTAATAAAAGTCTTCAAAGCAAAAAAGAAAAGAAATAAAAAACAAAGCCCATTTGAAGAAGAGCTAATATCAATACTTCCCAAAATGTTCCAAATATTTTAAACTGAAGAAACATTGCCAACCTATTTTTTTTTTTTTTTAGGATACAAGTCTTCAAAGCAAAAAAGAAAAGAAATAAAAAACAAAGCCCATTTGAATAAGAGCTAATAGCAATACTTTCCAAAATATTCCAAACATTTTAAACTGAAGCAACATTGCCAATCTCTTTTAATGAATATACAGTCACCAGACACCCAAGCCACTCAAAAATGGAAAAAAGAAGTAAAATTACACAGCAGTCTCAATCATGAACATAAATGAATAATACTTGATAAACCACATTCAACAATATACTAAAAAATGATCCACAATGATCAAGTAGGCTTCATTCTAGATGTGCAAGGATGGTTTAATACAGATAAAACTATGAATATTATCCATTATATAAACAACCTAAAACACACACATATACATACATATGTATGTATGTATATATATGTGTATATATATATGATCATCTCCTTAGATGCTAAAATATACTTTAACAAAATTCATAATAAAAGTCATGGAAAGATTACATACTACTTTAATGTTATAAAAGCAATTTATAGCAAGCCAACAGGAACAGCAAACAAAATTGAGAAAAACTTTCAACAATCCCATTATAATCAGGCACAAAACAAAGCTATTCTGTCTCCTCTTTTCTATTAAATATAGTTCTCAAAGTTTAAGGTAAAGCAATAAGAGAACAAAAAAGGCCCAGTCTTGCTATTTGGATGAGAAAATAACTTCCCTGTAGTAAATGTGTCATGGTGAGCTGACTCGATTTGGGACTTCTTGCAATTTTGGGAAAGAGGATATGGAGATGGGAAGGGGGAGGTGGAAGGCTGACTAATATTTAATGAAAAAGTAATTTTCATGGAGTGAATGCCGAGCTAACTCACTTTGGGACTTCTTGCCATTTGAGGGGAGGGGATATGGGGATGGAAAGGGGCCTGAAAGGGTGACTGAGAGAGATTAGTAGGAGGAAAGGGAGGGGGAGCAGGAGGATACATGAATACAAATGATACTGTTTTATGAATACAAATTTTAAAACATAGATAAAATTAGGAGAGAAGGAAGTCAAACTATCTTTATTTACTGATGATATGTTTGTATACATAAGTGAATTCCAGAATTCTATTAGAGAAATTCCACAGTAACAAACACCTTCAGTAATGTAGCAGGATAAAATATTAATTCAAAAATCAATATCCCTCATATACAAAATTAATAAAAGGGCTGAAAGTGAATTCAGGGAAATATCACAATTTGTAATAGCTGCAAATAGCATTAAATATTGTGGAGTAACCCATACAAAATAAGTGGCAGACTATTTAGATAATAACTAAGTTTTCAAAAAAGAAATAAATTGAAGTAACCATATCCAGAGCAAACTCTCACCAGGAAGAGAGAGAATCTCAGCTCCTGGGCTGCCTCATGGAGAAACCCTCTCCAGTGGCCAGGTTCACACATGGGTTTCAGATATCAGACTCTAGTCTAACTGATTGGCTCTAGACTTAAACTGTGATGGTCCTTCCCCTGCTATTCCTAGAAGAAGAGACCTCCTTTGGCCTGGCCTTGCCTCCAGGGTGAACTGCTTCATCAGAGATGGACAGTCAGATGTTTTTGAAACTCAGACCAATATGGAGAACAAAGTCACAGACTGTGTAGACCCTATGATCAGAGAAGACAAGCCCTCTAACCAAAACTGATTAAAAGCAGACTAAGTATGAACAATTGAAGCAATGGGCAGATGCCAATGCAGAAAAACATATAACAATATAAAGAACAATGAGGCAACACCAGAAGAAACTGGTGGCTCTACAACATCTTGACCTGAACAGAGTAATGAAAAGGAAACAGAAGGAAGCAAATTCAAAAACACCTTTATAAAGATTATAGAAGCCTTAAAAGAGGATATAAAAAAATTCCCTAAAAGAGATAGAAGAAAATACAAGCAAAATATTGGAAGGGATAAGCAAATCCTTGAAGGAAAACAAAGAAAAAAAAAGAAAAAAGAAAAAGAAAAAAAGAAAAGCCAACAAATGAAAGAAACATGCCAGGAACTAACAATTGAAATAGAAGCAATAAAAAAGGCAAAAAGTGATACAAAGTTATAAATCAAAAATCTGAAGAAAAGCACTAGAATTACAGATACAAGCATAACCAACAGAATCCAAGACATGGAAGAGAGAATCTCTGGAGTGGAAGACTCAATAGTGGAAATAGATACATCAGTCAAAGAAAACACTAAAACCAAAAAACATATAATATAAAATGTTCAGAAAATTTGGGACATCATGAAAAGACTAAACCTGAGAATAATAGGAATAGAAGGATAAGAATTCCAGCTCAGATGCTAAGATAATGTATTGAATAAAATCATGGAAGAAAATTTTTCCAACATAAAGAAAGAAATGACTATACAGATACAAGAAGCATACAGAATATCAAATAAATTAGACTCCCCAAAAAACTCTTCTCACCACATGATAATCAAGACACAAAACATACAGAACAAAGAAAAAAATTTAAGAGCTACAAAAAAAAGGAGCCAAATTACTTGTAAAGGCACACATAACAGAATAACTTCAGACAATTCACTGGAAATGATTAAAGCAAGAAGTTCCAGGACAGAAATTATATAGACACACAAAAGAGCATGGCAGCCAACCCAGACCACTATACCCAGCAAAACAACAAATCACTACAGATGGAATAAACAAAGAGCTTCATAGCAAAATCAAACTTAAACAATAACTATCCACAAATCTAGCACTTCAGAAAATATTAAAGGGAAAAATCTAATGTAAGCATCCCAGATACACCCATGAAACAATTATAATCAATGATCCTACAAGAGAAAAACCCCCAAAAGGAAATATATACAAGCTACCAACAAAAATAACAGGAAATATCAATCAGTGATCACTTACATTCCTTAATATCAATGGAGTCAATTCACCTATAAAAAGACACCCTGACATGATTGATTCAAAAACAGAATCCATCCTTCTGATGCATGCAAGAAACACACCTCAACCCTGAATTCACAGACTCAAAGTAAAGGGGTGAGAAAAAAATTTCCAATCAAATGGCTCCAAGATAGAAGCTTGTGTTGCCCACCTAATATTTAAAAAAAGTAGACTTTAAACTAAACTCAATTAAAAGAGACCAGAATGGATATTACTTATTCATCTCAGGAAAAATGATAAAGATGGGATTTCAATCCTGAATACTTATGCCCCTGATATAAGGGCACCTACATATGTAAAAGTAACACTACTAAAGTGCAAACCTCACATCAATTCTCACACTCTAATCATGGGAGAGTTCAATACCCCACTTTCACATATGGATAGGTCAATCAAACAGATACCAAACAGAGAAAAAAGGGGTCAAACAGAGGTTATGATACAAAGGGATTTAATAGATATTAGCAGAAGCTTCCACCCAAAGAAAAGGAATATACATATTTCTCAGCATAACATGCAATGTTCTCTAAAACTGACCAGGTATTTGGTCATATAGCAAATGTAAATAGATTAAAAAAAAGAAAATAATCCCTTGTATTGCATTGGACTACCAGAGCCTAAAATTAGAGTTAAACAATATTAAAAATCACAAAAATTCTACCAACTTATGGAAACAAATATCACTCAATTGAACCACCTCTGGGTCAAGGAAGAAATTAAGAAAATGACTAAAGTCTTCCTAGAATTTAATAAAAATGATTCTACAACATACTCAAACTTATGGGACACAATAAAAGCAGACTTAAGAGGAAAATTCATAGCACTAGATGCCAATAAGAAAAACCTAGAAAAATCCCACACTAAAGAACTAACAGCACAGATGAAAGACTTAGAACATTTAGAAGCAAACTCACCTAGAAGGAGTAGACAGCAGGAACTAATATCTCAGAGCTGAAATCAATACAATTGAAACAAGAAGAAGAATACAAAGAATCAATGAATCAAAGAGTGGATTCGTTGAAAATGTCAGCAAGATAGATTAATCCTTATCCAAACTAACCAAAAAGCTGAGAGACAGGATCCAAATCAACAAAATCAGAAATAAAAATGGGGACATAAAAACAGACCCCCAGGAAATTCAGGTCATCCTTGAAAAATCTATACTCCACAAAAATGGAAAACCCAGAAGTTATGGACAGCTTTCTAGATAGGTACCATTTACCAAAATTAAATCAAATCAGATTAAATACATAAACAGACCAATAACTCCAAAGGAATTTAAAGCTGTCATTAAAAGCCTCCCAAGGTAAAAAAAAAAAAAAAAAAAAAAAAAAAAAAAAAAAAAAAAAAAAAAAAAAAAAAAAAAAAAAAAAAAAAAAAAAAAAAAAAAAAAAAAAAAAAAAAAAAAAAAAAAAAAAAAAAAAAAAAAAAAAAAAAAAAAAAAAAAAAAAAAAAAAAAAAAAAAAAAAAAAAAAAAA